>QVRM01003502.1:0-30864 GCA_003439945.1 Dermanyssus gallinae | reverse complement strand
ATACAGGACGCAAAGATGCTCAGCCCAACCGAACCACCTACGTATAATAGTAATAATGATGCTCAATGGTCCTTCCCCTCTCTCTTTGTCTGGCTCTCACCTTCGTCTCTCTCTCCCTCTCCCTCTACCTATCGTGGTATGATACACAGAAGCGCAATGGCTAATCATGACTCAACAGGGTATTCACGTAATAGATCCATTCGTGTATCCGAGCACAGCACAGCGACCTCTACGTCGGTGACTTACATTGGCAAGAATGGCCTGTCGATACTTTTACTTTGGCGCTTTCCCCAACACGGACCCGACATACCCAGGACGGAGGTCCTGTCGACGTACGGCAGCAGCTCTAACCGAGCGACAAATCTCCAATGTCATGGACTGGGACTCGGCACCTGTGGCCGAGTTGGCGACTAACCGGGACCAGGAGTGCCGCCTGGTCAGGTATGCCTGCTAGGCTTGCTAAAAATGATTGCCTTGGTTTCGCCCCCGCAGTTAGCCATACCATATTAGTAGTAATACTCAAACAAACAAGCACGGATAACAAAGGCGATGATAGGCCAACATGGTCGAAATCCGCAGCATACCCACCGTCGCCGCCGCCGGTAATTGAATACCTGAGCCTCCATAATAATCGTGGTAAAGTACCAGTCTAATGAATGATACGCTAGAGCCAGTAGGAGACAGCTCGAAACACCTATAGAATTATAATCGTTTTCTAATCGCAGTTAACCTGGTTGTGTATATCTATATATATATATATATATATATATATCATTATACTATGTATGTGTGTGTGTTTCGCGTCGCAGAGAGGCATTGTAGCCCAGCACGCCTTTTGGCAAACAATGATGTTTGTCTACACGCTGTATCAAATAGTAATCGAGCTCTATTTGCCTGAACTTTTCTCTTCTTGACACGCCATTATAATATATATTATATATATATATATATATATACAGACACAATGAATATATTTTAAGCCCTCGCAATGATATATATATTATCAGCTTGCAGTATATAGTATAAACGAAAAAATATTACGAGGTCTAGAGGAAAACACTATTGATTGAACAGTCTCGACCGATGTGTCCGAGCTGAGCCGAAATTAGCAGCCACCGTAACAGGTCACCGGGTAAGTGTGCACACGTATGATCTACTAACCCGTTTGAAACAATAATAACATTTTACCCTTTAACAATGTGTGACCTAGCTTGAACAGGTGCACTGTGTTGAACCCCATTAGATCCAAGCATCTCAAGGACAGAAACGGCATATAAATATATATAT
This sequence comes from Dermanyssus gallinae, assembly GCA_003439945.1. Taxonomy (NCBI): domain Eukaryota; kingdom Metazoa; phylum Arthropoda; class Arachnida; order Mesostigmata; family Dermanyssidae; genus Dermanyssus; species Dermanyssus gallinae. The sequence goes on along the minus strand of QVRM01003502.1, from coordinate 29,577 downwards.
ATATATATATATATATTGGGCAAGACAGAAAGTAACTGTTTTATCTAAACAAATAACGATTTTTTCGCTCAGAAAGTGCTCTTCGTTGTTAGCCACAACCCTGGCGCAGTTCTGGGCCACACCATTTTTTTTTAAAGGGGGGTTAGATGGTAATACACCACCACCTCCTTTATTGAGACATCTGTGCTCCCCGTTTTTTTCGATCATGGTCGGTTTTTTAATCCACTCCGGTATTCACTTTGTTTAAATTGGGAACCATGAAAACCAATTTAGAAGTGGCCGGTCTCGGTCTCGAACCCAGACCTCCCAATGCAAGGCAAAGGCTGTTGCCACTAAGCCATCTTGCTCGGTGATTTATCGATTTTACAATAAAGAAGATATATTAAACACATTTGGCCATATATATTATATATATATATATATATCTATATATATATCTATTATATGAATACCTCCATTGAGACCACTACACAAGAGCCGATTACTCATCTCAACAACTACACAACACGTTCGATGGGGCACATAAAAAAAAAACACGAAACGTCCTTTGTACATTACTGGATTAAGGGTATGTCTACCTATCTGGTGAGGAATATTTAAACCTACTAAAGCTAAAGCTCAGGATCAACGCAACCACCAACGCGTGCCAGATTGGCCAGGGGACGCCGGGCTACAACAAATGTTGTAGGCACGGTTGTCATGCGCCTTAGACGTTGGCTCATGTCGCTCAGTGTGCGATACAACACACAAACAAACGATAAAGAACCATGACGACGTCTGTGATCGCGTGGCGCGTCTTCTCCGCGAGAGGGGTCATGAGGTGGTTCGTGAGCGAGTATTCCGTCGACCGGGAGCACCGGGTCTATAGCCCGACCTCGTAATAACAACACCTACCGAGGTCTGGGTTTTAGAGGGGCCGAGGTTTGCGGCCCGAACAGGGACCTGGCAAAAGCGCGGCAGGACAAGATTACCAAACATGACGTCGAGTTCCTAAGAGCGGCGCTCCCCGACCCACAAAAACCTCGCAGATTCGGATCCATCACTACCTCTATGAGTGGTGTATGGGACTCCGAATCTGCGAGTACGCTCTTGGGGCTCAGCGTCACGAAGAGGAACCTTATGGATCTTTTTAATCCATTTATTTATCCATAAAAATAAAAATCATTTTTTTATTTATTTATATGGATAAATAAAGAAAAATAATGATAAAAGGGATACCATAACCGTCGGTACCATATATGCCATATATACCTTATGATCGGCCATTCTCATGATATATATATTGAAGGCACCTAGTGCTTGGTCTAACACGATGTCATGTGTTCAAAGCGTTAATCGGCCACGTCCTCATAGTTACTAGTAACCAAGGTAGTCACTCAGGTCGCGTTCACTAGTGCAGTTCAGCCCAAACAAACGACAGCATCTAAAGACAAAAAGAATCATGATAATAATGTTAATACCCACAATGACCAGTCAAAATGACATCAATCCTAAGAGTCAACAAGAATATCATCGCTTGTAAAAACACCTACGAAACAACAACCACAACAACACAACAACAACAACAACAGCAAACAATTACAACAAGATAGCAAGCAACAAGAAACAAACAATGACAGCCACCCATGTCACTCAACCGAAAGCTGACGCCAATGCTAGGTGTATAAGACATTATTAATGCAGATCAGATTAATCCTGGTATCATTACTCGAGCATAGCATCTGCGTGCAGCATTATATTGAGCGCATTGCAGTTATGACGGCGATAACTAAGGTAGACTGCCTAGTTGGGATCAAGAACAGTCGACTACCCACGTATTATTTATTCTCCATTCTATGAATGGATCACCCGCGTATAATCGGTTAACTAGCTGACAGGTCAACAACATGCAGAACTGGACGGGACTATTAATAGAACGGAGAGGGGGAGATGGGGAGAGGGGGGAGGCGTCGCTCTAAGCTCGCCCCTGCGCTACAGCTTGCCGTGGAAACTAACCTCCCTTTGTGAATAATGTGTTTCGTACAGCAGCATTGCCTTAGCAGCAACAGCAGCAGCAGGCAGCAACAACACAACAACAACAACAACAAGGAGAACAAGTGCAGCGTTATCACAACTATAATACAACAACAACCACCACCACCACCAGCAGCAACAACAACAACAGCAGCAACAACAAAAACAAACTTCAATCAACTTCAAACAACAACAGCAACAAACAACAACAGCAACAGCAACAACAACAAACTTCAACTCACGACGAGGCCCCAATTGCAACGTAGCAGCACACGAACGCATGTGATAAACACGTTGTGGTCATGATTACATTTCGAGGTGGTAGGTAGTGTGAACCTTTGCCAGGTTGCTCTGTTTCCATCTATCTCATCTCCTGTACTGTAATCGACAATCGACAACTTATCGCGATAAATATATCGAAACGCGCAATGAACAATACGCGACAGCAATGAATCCCAAAACACCAACCCAACCTGGCTTACCTAGCTGCTTGCTGCTGGTCGGCTGAGACGTGGAAAATCCGCAAGAGCTCGCCACCATGAACAGGCACGTAAGTGACCCTGTATAGTAGTAATACAGCCAATAGGCATTGTGCATGCGCCACATCGGTCGTGGCGTAACGAACGACACTAAGCTACTTTGACCGTTTAGTTTCGCAGACAGGACGATGCGTTAAACACATGCCAATACTATCTACATTGATGTTAACCCTTTAGATCGAAAAGACAGAGCGGGAGAGAGAAGAGAAGAGGGAGAGAGAGGGCCAGTAATGTACCCCATTGACAGAGCGGGAGAGAGAGAGAGAGAGAGAGAGGGGGGGGCTAGTAATGGTACCCCCTCGTTATTCCAAGTAATTAGAAGGCTCCGCTCTCCGGAATCGTACGTTCTGCAGAGCGCAGTGTTTGCTGATGTCGTCGACATGATAAGGATACCCCAAAGGAGAGGAATAGACAAATGCCTAAAATGTAAACCTAAAACCCTAGTCTCGCTTGAGGACAGACAGACAGGACAGATAGACATAACCCTGCAATATAAAATACAAACTTGATGTAGCCGTATCACAGTCTGTTGTTGAATGAGACTGTGAAGAGTGAGTGAGCATACTTGTGCTAATAGTATACAACCTGGTTCGCCACATCGTACACATGATGACATAAATGAGAAGCAACTGAAGAAGTATAACTGTGTGACCACGAGAACGCATTTAGCCTATCGCATCGATCCAGCTCTAAAACCCAAGCACGAAGAAACTCACACTGGTGGCTTACTTGTCTAATCTCTCGTCTCTCACGAATGGAACTCAAATAGGATTACTACGGAACGGGCTTAGTATTGGATGATGACCAACTTGATTGTACTATTCATCCATGGCGCACTTTCGTCGTCTCGAAACGTGCAACAACACTGACAATCAGCCTGCATCGCTTCGTCTTGAAAGAAAACTCGCCGAGCGAGAGAGCCAATTGACAAGTGTTTACAAACAAAATGATAAAAGCAAAAAAAAAAAAAGACGGATGTCTCGTTGGAGAGACACAAACCTAATCCCTTTCAGATAGAGATACAAGAAATTTCAAATGTGGTTTATTCAGGGAATTGCATTTCACACGGCTTACGTTGTAGGACGTATCTCGAAAAAATACAGCCAATAGGCATTGTTGCATATTAAGTAACGTATAAACTCAACAGTAAAACGCGCGAACACAGCGCATTACATTTCATAGAACAACTAGCCCCTAAGGTCATGAATTATCTATCATCCTATTCTATCAATATTTTACATTATAGATTGAGTTAGTCATTTATTGAAAAAAGGGGTCTAAAAGTCGTCCGTACGCACAGCACCCTCTGTAGTAGTCGAACAGTTAGTCTTTTTAACATTGACAACCAAACAAATTTGTTAAAAATATTCATAGACCTTTGCACAAGCGCTAGCGATGTAGCGATCTACATCAGCATTACGGTGGTCAACGTCGAATCATGTGGTACCGTGGGCAAAGGCTTCAGCCAAGCCGATCTGAATTTTTAGAAGAACAAAGCCTAAAGAACCATAAACATGCAAGACCCGAGCATCGAACTCTGAACAGATCCAAAGTCAAACTGCCTCCAGGTAAACTTTGTCCAACTAAGCTTGACGGATTGTCTCCTGCAAAATAGAGCCGAAATCAATCCATCGAGCTAGATGAACAGCCCAAGTGACCAAACGTCTAATAAAGGAAGGAGACCTTGAGACAATATATATATATATATATATATATATATATATATATATATAGCTAAATCTAGACGAATTTCGTTTTCACAACTGAATCAGTCGCATTGCCACAAGTGTGCCAGACGAATTTCGTTTTCTCAACTGAATCAGTCGCATTGCCACAAGTGTGCCAGTGTAGTTTCAGTCGACAACCTCTACGAAAGCCGAACTGATTCGCGGCCAGGAAGCCGGCCGATTAAGGTAAAAGTCTAACCGGAAAAGCACAATATTTTGCCAAAGATTCGATTCCTTGAATAAGAGACGACAATAAAGCTAATCGTGATGACGGCCATGTCATTTTTCAATAATAAGTAATACACCATAGTCGTCCAAAACGCACGATAGGCCAAACCTCCGATCGCCAAGCAGGTTTTCCTTTTACCCCGTTGCCAGTGCAACACGATAACTTCAGCTAGCTCTCAGCTCGCCGCACCCCAGAGCGATAAGACGATCTTCCTAATTTCGTCACTCACGTAGACACAGAAGATAGGACAGGAAAGAGAGGAAATAACATATAGACATATATATATGGTCCCTCACGTATATACGCATGCACAACGCTGCATGTATGCATTGAATTCCTAGCAAATGCGCCACAAATACCATTCTAGCCATATTCGGTATTGAACATTACGTGAGCCGTCTATTATTATTCAGTGCGGCTGGCTGTACGCAAAACACAATCAGTTTAGTCAAGGGACAACGCAGATTTTTGCAAATATTGTCAATATACGTTCAAACGAATACTTGCAGAAAACGAATAGGCTCGTTTTAAACATTATAGATAATTGCTTGAGAGGACGACGACACTCTGCGCGCCCCGAACGCGTTGCGCCTGCCAATGCTGTAAGCACTCTCCGTATCGGGGGGGGGGTCTCTTCAGAAACTCTAATTTCTAATATAGCGCTATTGAATTAAAATATGATGTATCAGCCATATACGCCACATTTATCGTTTATTCGAATTACTGCTAATACTTAATAATTGGTCCAGCAATCCAATGAGCATTTGTTTACCGAATAAAGGGTGAAAGGAGGCCCGTAAAACCACCTTGTTGTGCGACATATATATATATATATATATATATATATATATATATATGAGTTAGTACAATGGGCCAAGTGGTTGCAACAATGAAGTGCTTTGCAACAGCAAAAACTGTAAAACAGTTGTTAATAATTTCTGCAAACAATATCTAACTAGACACGGCATGTAATGTTTGAGTCTTTGTTAATGGCACCGTTCATGTGTGCCTCATTTTCGTTAAATGCGTTGCTGTTTGTTTGACGCCCTTCACGGAGTTCGACGAACAAGTCTAAGTGTCCTGCCCCAGCTATACACACTTCCCTGGAATGAGGCTTCATGGCCAATGGTTACCCTCCTTGAAATAAATCCAAAGGAACTCCACGTAATCCGATGTTTACGGCTGTGCTGGCACCGGCACGCGTGTGCTCTCCATTTATCGCATCGTTTCTGAGGGAGAACGAACTCAAATGTTAATCACCCAACAAACATGATGCCATCCGCCAGTAGATGATGCGATTATCAATTCACTCTCCTCCAATTTCAAAAACTTTCCGGAGCCCCAACGTATATATTGTCACTCGACTTGGACATCGTCAACTTTATAACGGACGGTGGTGTGTTTCTCTTCGCAATAATAATAATAATTTTTCAGTACAATTGTCAGTCTTTTTCAGTACAATTGTCAGTCTGCACTCATGCGTCGAGCGATATTACGTACCTGCCGGCCACCCAGCATTGCCAAAACGCATGATGTAACGCGATTACTATTGACACGTGGTCTAACGGCGTTGTTGTTGAGCCACGACCTATCGCAGACAGCAGGTTGACTGACTTAATTAATCAGCTACCGCCTTTGAAGACGCCTTGCCTTTTACACGAGTCATTCTAACAAGCAAGGATATTCGTCTTGTGAGTTCTCGATCGGCCCGGCAGGCATTTACCAGCAAAGACGAGTTTCCTCTACAACGGTAAACTCTTCGACCTTCGGCCACAGCGTACACTGGTATCGTCATCTCTTGATATATATATATATATATATATATATATATATATATATATATATATATTATACATATGCTGGCCACACGAGGCACGGAGCATGCACATGTATAGATACACTCATGGTGGACTACCTTCCTGTTCTGCTGCTCACACACCCATCGACCACCCATAGATCCGGCGTTGTCATTGGAAGCCGGCCTACAGTCGGAAGGTGCACAGAGGACCAACCACCACATCCAGCAGCTCTCTATGACCACCTGAAAGCTGTTTGCGGACAGAGCGCGACGCTTCGTTGCAACGACGGTTGTGTGTTGCAGTCCAGAATGTGGTCGTCGGTGTGTGGCTAAAGTATGTATCTATCTAGAGACGAAAAATACGTCAATGAGCAGCGAGTACAGAAGAACGGAACAACGTTATGTGCGGTATCGTCGGAGACGTTGTCTGCGCAGACACACAGTTCACCACTGATGGCGACTGTACGGTGGTCGACACTGGTCCAGCCGAGGTGAAACAGAGAGGTCAGCTAGATGGGCCTTGTAGCTCGTTCGTCGTTCATCTATCGTGGGATGATGGGTGGCGGATGCTCGCCGGCTCGCAGATGCTCCAGATGCTCTCTCGCGCGCGGACATTAGCGCGAGGAGGTAGTCGCCGCTTGTAACGCGTGCATTTTTTGGGCCCTAGTAATAATCCTAAGTGGTCGCATACTCGCAATCGCATCCTCTGATGCGCTGCTGCGGATCCTGTTGTATCCAGGCGGCGGCAGCGGCGGCGGGAGCGACTGTGCAAGCTGCCCGCGCTCCTAAACCGGTGTTGCTGTCGAGGAAAATCGTCGCAAATTGTCGTCGTCGGCGTCTTCGTCGTTGTCGTCCCAACCAGCAGGCAAGCAGCAACCACCACAAACCACCACTTGTTGCCTGCCACTCACGCAGAAATCCCAATCAGTGTGGCCACTACGGTGACCCACACCAAACGGGACGCAACCGCTTCCGTGCTTCCGAAGGAGAAGCCGCCGCCATTATCCGATGTCGGCTTGTTGTCGTCTGGCCGGTTGTACGCGCAGGCAAATCGGCCGTGTTGGTCAATACTTTACTTTTAACTTAATGGGAGGTTGAATGGTCATGCACCATCTCTTTTTATTGAGACAACATCTGTGCTGCCCGTTTTTTTTTTCGATCATGGTCTATTTTTAATCCACTCTGGCATTCACCTTGTTTAAATTGGGAACCATGGAAACCGATTTAGAAGTGGCCCGTCTGGGTCTCGAACCCAGGCCTCCCGAATGCAAGGCAAGGTCTGTTGCCACTAAGCCATCATGCTCGGTAATAAAGGCGTGGTAGTGTATTGGATTACTGGTTTGCAGCCAGCGGCAAGACGAAATTGTGCCACCCACAAACAACCACGCACCACAAGACGACTGGGAGAAAATGATGATGATGATGATGACGTACGTGCCAGCGGCGCCTTCTCGGGTCCGGCGCTTTCTCGGAGCCTAAAGTATTGTGACGAGTGTTGCTCCCATAACGCGCAGCGTAACCATAGCAGCATTTAGTCAGCGCGCTATTTTATTACAAAACCATGCGGGTTGCCCCTGCTATAGCTTTCCTATGCATTGGACACACGAAACTGTACAACTTCACGAACTAGCCTAAAACAAAAAGTACTTAAGGCACTTTTCCGCGGAACCACCCCGCTGCGTTTACGCTAAATACGATCAGCATGCGCGACATCGCGGCTATAGACATAGCCGCCCTCCACGTATAATCGACTCGAAAGTGATCGAGGGAATAACAAGGAACGTAAGTAACGAAAACTTCCACAAAAAAAAAAAGAGAGAAAATCGCACGATTCTCGAAGCCCTCAGAATTAGCCGTTCGATCCTAATCGGTTAATTAGCCCCCAGAAAAAAACACTCGATCACATTCCTGGCGCCGGTTTTTCAAGAGAGGGAGATAGAATGACGGTCAACCAGACAACCAAACAAATAACAGTTCACGTTCTGTGATATTAATTAGCGTCACCTACGGAGCGTGAGGGCAGAGTTACACTGACGCTCTACCAGTCTTAACCATTCATGGTTCTTGCATGGTCCAACGTGGTGCTCACGCATCGCGCTGATGCTGCAGCTAACAGCGAGGTCAACGTCGGTAGCTGTCAGCGATCGACCCTCACTAAACGGTTGAAAAGGGTGTCTTTCTTTTTCTGTGAGCAATGTACGACTATGAATAAAATGAGCACCCACCGGAAATCCCCCTTCTGTCGCCGATGTTGGGACTGCTGTGCATAAAAAAGAAAGTCCAGAAAAACAATTCACCAAAACGCCGTTCGAATAGTGTTCGTCGGAACGCTGATGTGTTTTCCCGCATCATCCTTTCAAGGAAACACAGAGCGTCGTGTTCGTTTGCTTAAGCGGGTCTCATCTGCGAGTGCCGTACAAACATCATATATTCTCATCGCGTATATATATACATATATACATATATATATATATATATAGAAAAATAAACTCCCGATTCTTGATGGCATAAGCGCAAGTAAAAAGGAGATAAAGAACATATATATATGACCCCAGAAAAACATGCATATGCTAATGATGGAGGTTTTACTAAAAAAAATTAGAAAGCTAAGCTTGATCGACGCCAGTCGATTTCTGTTCTATCCTCTGTTAGTGATGAGGCCGGTGCACTAAATTGCACAGTCTTTTTGGTTCCCGAATCTCGAGTATTTCAGCATAATATAAAGCAAATAGCAAAACGTGCATAGAGTCTACCTGTTGTCAGTCAAACTGTGACTTTTATGAACGCTTTAAAACGCCAGGAACCCTTTCATTGTTTACAAATAAGCATACGCGGCCTTTTAACTAAAAAAAAATAAAAAAAGATAAAGATTTGTATTACTGGGCATGGTTGCGTATCCAACGCGGCAGAAACGGCTTGTATTTACGGCAAAATTTGTGCAGTTTACAGCTCTGACCCCCCCCCCCCCCCCTGGTCCAAAAATAGTTTGCGCGGCTCCATATCGAACATTTTAGTCTTAAAAACGCAAGGTTGTGGGATTGCCTTTTAGAGGTGGTGAGGCACCAGACTACAATCTCCTCGATCTTAACCAGCATGTAACATTTTGAAAGATTTAAAAAAATGTCGGTATTTTGCATGGAGAAGTTTTGTCACGCCTAGTGCGGAACAATCCACGCGGCGAGGTGCCAGACGCATCAACTGCCTTTGCACCTTTCGACCAGTGAGACGGTCGCTGAAGTGTTCAAATTGTATACTATATGACGACTTTATTTTAATTATGTACCATCTTGAGATGCAAAGTTATTGCAAATAAACAAGATGCAAGTGGAACAATCTTTGGCACACCGATACTTTCTTAGGCCAAAAACGTCCAAAATTGGCCGACAAAAAAGGCGTGACTCTCAAACGCAACAACGAATCGAAGGCAAGTTCTTGCCGCACAGAAAAAAATGCCAACCTCCGCATTTCGTGCAGCGAAACTAAAGCAGGCTCCCTGGACATCTATAGTAGAACGACATGCTTCAGCTTCAGACAGGTTGCTCTATTCAGGAAATCCGTCGATAGAGGTGAGAATACGTTTCTAGCTGCAGTAGACTAAAACTAGTACATACGGTGTAGACGGTGTCGCCGGTTCGATCCATGTTGTTGATCGAATTTTCTTTGAGCGATGCTTATTGAGAACAGATGATAAACCTAACCTATGCTGACCAAAACCAAAGCTATGCTGCCACAAGGAGTGTTGGGCAAACCCTAGATATCTCTGCCCGGCCCTCGGTGCGTTGAAGATATACCTCAGGTGGAGTTCCAAGCCCGTAGGGGACGGGGGATGGTCTAGAATTAAAAAACAACCTCCTTGAAAATGTTTATTTAATTCTAATATATACGTAGAAACAAACAACACAGCAAGCAAAACAGTGTAGACAGCGCAACGAGCTTTCTATCTCCAGCAGACCCCAATATTCAGTTTGTTTCGTTGCTTAATTGGCTAGCTGCTGCTGAATGAACGCCGCGGTACTGTTGCGGTAATGCTTAACATAACACCAAACAGGCCGAGAGCAATGCTAGGTAACTGCATGCAAAGTGTAGCGAGCGAATGACCAAACAGGGCAAGAGGAAAAACGAAAAAAAGACAGCCGTGAGATAGACACCCACACACATCAATGGTTTTGACAGGCACGGTTTAATTAACTGCCTGCCCCTGAGGCGGCCGGCGAATCATTGTCGCGGAGCCCAAAACTAAATGAATTGCTATGTTTTTAGAATAAGAAAAGAGGGAGAAGAAGAAGAAAACAAAGAAAAGCGTAATAACGGCAACATACGAGTGATTCAGTGAAACCGCGACATTACAGACGCGATTATCTAGACGAACGTTCTGTGATGACAACGGGCTAATTATCTCCGATCGGAAGCAATTAAATGTTCGAAACTACACAAAACAACAACGGGCGAGATCCGTGCCACATCGTAGACTTGAACCCATTGAAACCTCCGACTTCAGAATGCCGGTGCTCGCACCCAACCATCACGCGACGCGTCATCACGTCATAGGTTCGAAGGCGAAGCACTGACAAAATGCAGACGAACTTGTGGCAAGTAACAAGGTTACTTGCTAGGTATGCATGTATGTATGTGTGTACATATATTATATATATATGTACATATATATATACATATATATATATATATATACATATATATTATATATATATATATATATATATATATCTTCTACTCTCTCTCTATATCCTCCTCTACTACATATCTATCTATATATCATATATATATATATATATATATATATATATATATATATATATATATATATAATCGTAAAGTTTTTTATGCGTTTTCTTTGCGTTATTGCGTCGGCTACGACAACAACTGTGCTTTGTGCAGTATCATAAGTCTGTCAATATTGCTCAATGATTATTTAAAAAATACTGCCTGCAACAGAACAATAATAATAAAAGAACAAGCATTATTATTAAGATTATTACTGCAATATGACGCAGACATCCGATGCAGATACCGAACTAAGCGCCGGAAAGGACTTACGACAGACGAACAGATATATGTGTCTGACGAGCGGACAAGTAGCTAGATAATAGGTGGTAGACAGCTCAGGTGCTCTATTACACAACCGATAATAATCATAAATATGATTAGTATTACGACTACAACTACTACTACTACTACTACTACTACTACTACTACTACAATTATGATTATTTCCCCTGTCGACTCTGTGTTCTTTCTTCCTTCAGTGAGGCCAGCCACACTGCCATAATGACAATGATAACAACAGACAACAATTACAACAACAACATCAACTACTACAACAAAAATTACAACATCAACTACTACAACAACGACAACCCTACGAAGCAGTCAGTAGTAACAATATAGTACGGGGCACAATAAAAACTTCACACCGACACGAACACACACTCGTTCCACCAGTACGGCATGTCACCACGACTGAAAACCGACCGCTGGACGCCGCGATCGACATCTATATGCATTTTAAATGTAATGATAACAAACAAAAAAAGAGATGATTAAATGTAAAATAATAAAAACAAACAAAGGCAAAGTATATTATCTGCGATCGAACAGAAAACACTCACCATGTATTCGACGCCGCCACCACCTCCACCACCACTACCATGATGGTCACGCCACCTACACACGGGGGGGGGATGGGATGGGGGGTGAGGTTGCAGGGCAGGACAGGACAGGAGAACTTCGTGAGGTCGAAATAGCCAATCAATGATTTAGCGATCGAATACTCGCATCAATGAGTCAACGAGTCAATCGATACGATCAGAGTTCCATCAGAGTGTGACGGTGAGTGACCTAATATCCATCCAAGGGTTTGTTTGCAAACGCCGTCTCTCTCTCTCTCTCTCAAAGCTGTCTGAATACGAGTCTTCGACGAACGACGAACAAAGCTTCCAATCGAGCAATCATCAAGCGTTGTACGAAACGCCTTCTTCTCGCCGAGTTACCGAGTTCTCTGTTCTTGCCGCACAGCGATACACAGACACAACAAATCACACAAACGGAGGCGCACAATCAGAGAGTGATGATGATGACTGAGTGACGAGATGATTGCGAGAGGAGAGGAGAAGAGAGTAAGTAGGTGGAGATGATGGAGAAACACGTCTGGGTGGCACTGCTGCAAAACTTCCCTTCTAGTACAGGTATCACCACCACCACCACCACCGCCACCACCACCTACACTACGCTACACTAACTGCTGGCTCACTATTAGTATTATTCTTATGATTTCACTTTTATTATTATTATTATTATTACTATTACTATTATTATTCGGCGGCAACAGCACAAGCAGACAACGACACGAGATGAGAGAAAGGCAACAAATGTCGTGCAAACAAAAGATGCTATTTCTGCTCTCGGATAGCCAGCCGGCCATACAGGCAGCAGATTCCCTGTTTCCTTCAGTCGCCACTGACTGAAGCACAATGAGGAACAAAGATAACGAGTAACGAAAACGATAGGAACACGATAACAACGATAGGAACACGATAACAACGCCACAGTACCAACAACAATGGTAGCAACCGTACCAATAACCCGTACAACAGTACCAACAACAATAACAACAACAACACAAACACTAACGCAATAAAACTAACAACGACAACAACACCCACGAAAACAACGCAACAATGCCCACGACAACAGCGAACACAACAATACCCACAACAACGACAGCAGCAACAACAACGACAACAACAGCAACAAGGGTAAGTGAGTGACCGCCACTGACAAAAACACGTTGCTTACAAGTCAACCTTCTAATCTACTAGCTACGTTTATGTCGCTAGTGTAACTACTAGTAATAGTGCATGATCTCATCATCATCCTCGAACTTTACTCGCTCTATTAAATACAGCTGATGCTGCTGCTGCTGCTGTGGCTGAAGCACCACCAACGACGATGTCAACAATAATAATAACAACAACAACAACATAAATAAATAAATAATTAAAGCAGTTATGGGAGCTGGTGACGCCGACTCCAACAATCGACAAGTCATCGCCCGTCACCAGCAGCTTCTACCAAAACCACAACTATCGCTCATCACCATAGTAGCAAACAGAGAACTATCTATCGAAGAAGAAGACGACGAAAACGATACACTACTATCACACAGCAAATAGTGGCACTGCCATAGACGCACCGAATGAACTCAACGGAACTTCGTCACATAGATAGATCAACAGACACACTTTTAACTGCTCAGAACTACAACGTATCGGCGGCCAGCCGGTCACTCGAACGATCAATCACGATCAATTGATTGATTGATTGACTGATTGATTTATTAATCACACTCGCTCACTGACGAAACCGTGTCTCTGTGGCCGATGATGGGTGCGTGCCGATTACTCACTGCACTCAAGCTGCTGTCACTGGCTACGGCAGCTGACCTAACTGACTACGGCCTATTTGTGCCTGCTTTTCTCCTGCCTGGCTGACTGATGACACTCACTCACTGCTCTTCTTTCCGTCTCATTCCTTCCGTGTGTCTGTCTCTCTGTCTGTGTTTTTTACTTTGCTGCTTTCGTGCCACCAGCTGCCGCTGCTCGTCGCAGGCAAAGATCATCAGCGTCAGCATCGTTCGATATTCGACGATATTCGATGTCATCATCATCATCATCATTGTCGTCGTTGTCGTCGACGTCGGAGAGGAGGACGAATGATGACGAAGCAACGGCGGTGTAAAGGGCGGGCGGCCGGCTGGCAGAGGGGCGAGGGAAGCGCATAAATTTAACACACACAAGGCCAGCGAACAAATCGACTGGCTCTGCTCGAAAATGAGCTGACAGAGCGGTCAGCCAACCAACTGGCCTATCTGTCCCTCCGTCCGACAGAACATAGTCTAGAATTAAAAGCAACCTCCTTAAAAAAAATGTTTTAATTCTAGAATTGTCCGTCCGTCCGTCCGACCGTCCGTCCGACCGACCGCCCGACCGACCAGCCAACAGACGATTCAGCAAAGATCATCAACAACAACAACGACGACGCAGAAGCCTCCACTCCGTTCCGTGCATTAACGACGCTAAGTGACGGACGGCGTCCGCCACGGCGGGCACTTTATTGTGCCTTTTGCTATGCAAAGCGCGGTTCAGCCAGCGGCGGAAACTTAGGCTAGCGGCTAGGTCGCCGGGCCGGCTAGACAGAAAACATATGGTGTGACAAAACAACGCAAAGTCGTTTTTAGAATCGCGATAGTTCCAAAGTCGGTCTCAATCAGCATCTACCACACACTTGGTAATCATTTGACACTCTGCAAAATTGACGTCATCTGCAATCCACCATCCAACACCATATCAGTAGCCGTGAATCACTTGAGGTGCGCTCATCATTATGATTATTAATTATTATTATGACGTGTTAAAGCAATACAATAGTGAGGTGTGAACGTGTGCCCGCGTTATTCTACAGTTTTCTATTACTGTTAATATTACTATTAACGCAGATGATTTTGTTAGGCCGCCCTTTGCTCAGGCAAACGACCTAAGAAAGGCTCCGGACTGGTCACACTGAAATCACCGGGGTCTGGTTGGATCGTCAGGAGGTCCAAGGACGTGCCAAAATGGGATCCTAGAGTAGTTGCGTGCTGCCATAAAAAAGAGTAGTTTTAACGGCGCTCGATTCACTAAAAAGGATGGCTCTACGTACTATACTTCCGCCGCAATTCGGTGCCATGCTGGACCGCGACACTTTTCTCATGATTGTTGCACGTAGAGTAAAAGGTTGCCGAGTGCAGCTTTCGGCATCGTACAATTTCTATTTGTACGTTCAATGTGAGACGATGCTTAAGTAATACTGACTTTACTGTACTTTGAACGGCGTCAGCGTTTTATTGTTATTATTATGATTATTGTTTAGGCGTCACAATTGTGAGGTGTGTGTGTGTACTATTGTTATGATTATTATTATTCTAACATGCACACGATTAAAACAACGTGTTCGTAGCACTGATGTTGTTTTAGACGTTAGAGACCTTCCGTCGAGACTTTTTATTGTAGCTAAGTTCAAGTTTATTATATCTTTTATTATTATTATTATATATCATGATGGTAATAGTAATAATAAAATTAATCATATATATGTATATATATATGGCTTACGCTTTTCTGAAGTAAGAACTACAACATCTCTATTCCATCGATATATATAAAGTCCCTGAAAAATATAGGGCTACCCATTTTTGCCACATTTCACGCATTTATTATACCCAATCGTGTAAAGATCACAGTGATACATGCTCACAGAGCAACAACGACGACTTCCATCGACATTAGGGTTCTCGGATTACTTTAAACTACGAGATTTCTACATTTGGCACAGTTACGTCGCGAAAAAATGATAATGTCACTACCAAGATGCATGTCTTAACGAGTGAATTAAGCAGAATAACAACGTTTTAGTAAAGTCTCCGTACGGCAGTAGCCGTTTTTCTCCGTGGAAATAGGAGAACTGCTGCAGCGCTTTGAGGGGATTTTGCCAAGGAAGTACGCCATTCCAAAGGAGAGAATTATAGTAGATGTGTGAAAAAATAATAGGTAAGGCTAAACATATTTCAATCGAGAAATAGTACAGTCGCTCAGAGAACCGCTAAATGGAAAAGCTCATGGAAACGGCTTTATAAGGAAAGAGCACCAAAGGTACCCGCTAATACATGCTTATTTATTAACGTGTGTTTACGCTCAGAGACTACTCCGAGTTATTATAGCAAGGCAAAATTGGTAGGATTACTATCAGTGTTGCTCCAGGGCAAAGGAGATGAAACCAAACCAAATGCGTGTAAGGCCATACATAACAATAATAAATCCGATTTAAAATCTATTTTTTAGAGCAACAGCAAAAAGAGATTTTTTTTAGAGGACGTAAGATAAATTCCACAATATGCATTTTTACAGTAAAAGTCGACGCACACGGGAAGCTGGCTACTTTTGCAAGATCTAGACCTTTCCGGCTGTCTATCAATTAAGATTTAACGTCTACGGGACTGCTTTTCACATTGCTTCGTAGACGGACCCCATAAATACAAATGTGCAACGATGGGGTTCGCGCACATATGTGTCTCCTACGGTTGCGAGGCGCAAGCGAATGCACCACGCCACCGGACTCGACACTTTTAGAAGATCTATGGCAAAACTATCCAAGCTCTGCAATCTTCGATTTGTTAATTTAAAGGCAGCTTTGATCTAGCTCATAGGGGCAAGGCTGTGGCGAAGCAAGCAACAGAAGGAATTCCAGAACAACTTTTTTAGGAGAACAAAACAAACAAAGAACTGTAGTGATCCAGTGTGGCAGTCCTAAAACTGTTAAATAGTTGCAGAAACAGAAACGTTAGGATTTTTGGGAAAACATTTTCTATTGACAGCGGAATTTCAGGCGCTGCGTAAAAGGGATCGATGCAGTTATTTACAAACGAAAGTAATGGCGGATCATGTTTGGCGGGCAGAACAGAAAAATTATGGGTAAGCATCTGGTAAGGCCGCTCGCAGGAGACGGCTTCCAAAATGCTCTCTGTCAGATCGGTGGTTTCTACGAGCTCCACAATGGATATATATTTTGTTTTTTTAGGAAGTGAGAAAGAATATATATATATATATATGTTTTCAAGTTTTTCGAACGTGGACTATTCAATGGAACTGCATTTTGAAATGCTTAAGTTCTTGAAAATATATATATATATAGTCTCCCGGAAAAATGTAGAAAGTTGTAGAGCTCGTTAAAGTAAAATTTTGTTCCACTGGAATATGGGCTCTGAAAAGTCTTGGTTTGGAGTGAGAGTGATATTACTAAAATCCGTGACACTGGTGTTATTGCTCGACATAGGAGCACAACATATGTGGTTGCGGGCCAAGCAGTCCTCTTAAACAGAAGCTCACGCCCGATACCTCAAACTCATAATTATACAACTGTTTACAGCGCTCACGCGTTCAAATGTGCATTTCATGGCGATCATTTTGGTATGAAATCTATGGCAATGCAAGCCGTGATTGCGGAGTAATTAATTTTTTTGGGAGGGCATGTGGAGATTGAGTGTATGCATAAATGACCTACTACATAGATAAATTACTCGTCATAGTTCTAGAGAAGCATACCACTATTTATTATGGAAACGGCTTTATAAGGAAAGAGCACCAAAGGTGCCCGCTAATACATGCTTATGTATTAACGTGTGTTTACGCTCAGAGACTACTCCGAGTTATTATAGCAAGGCAAAATTGGTAGGATTACTATCAGTGTTGCTCCAGGGTAAAGGAGATGAAACCAAACCAAATGCGTGTAAGGCCATACATAACAATAATAAATCCGATTTAAAATCTATTTTTTAGAGCAACAGCAAAAAGAGATTTTTTTTAGAGGACGTAAGATAAATTCCACAATATGCATTTTTACAGTAAAAGTCGACGCACACGGGAAGCTGGCTACTTTTGCAAGATCTAGACCTTTCCGGCTGTCTATCAATTAAGATTTAACGTCTACGGGACTGCTTTTCACATTGCTTCGTAGACGGACCCCATAAATACAATGTGCAACGATGGGGTTCGCGCACATATGTGTCTCCTACGGTTGCGAGGCGCAAGCGAATGCACCACGCCACCGGACTCGACACTTTTAGAAGATCTATGGCAAAAACTATCCAAGCTCTGCAATCTTCGATTTGTTAATTTAAAGGCAGCTTTGATCTAGCTCATAGGGGCAAGGCTGTGGCGAAGCAAGCAACAGAAGGAATTCCAGAACAACTTTTTTAGGAGAACAAAACAAACAAAGAACTGTAGTGATCCAGTGTGGCGGTCCTAAAACTGTTAAATAGTTGCAGAAACAGAAACGTTAGGATTTTTGGGAAAACATTTTCTATTGACAGCGGAATTTCAGGCGCTGCGTGGAAGGGATCGATGCAGTTATTTACAAAACGAAAGTAATGGCGGATCATGTTTGGCGGGCAGAACAGAAAAATTATGGGTAAGCATCTGGTAAGGCCGCTCGCAGGAGACGGCTTCCAAAATGCTCTCTGTCAGATCGATGGTTTCTACGAGCTCCACAATGGATATATATTTTGTTTTTTTAGGAAGTGAGAAAGAATATATAAGTATATATATATATATATATATATATATATATATATATATATATACATGTTTTCAAGTTTTTCGAACGTGGACTATTCAATGGAACTGCATTTTGAAATGCTTAAGTTCTTGAAAAAATATATATATATATGTATATGGTCTCCCGGAAAAATGTAGAAAGCGACATAGGGAGTTGTAGAGCTCGTTTAAAGTAAAATTTTGTTCCACTGGAATATGGGCTCTGAAAAGTCTTGTTTTGGAGTGAGAGTGATATTACTAAAATCCGTGACACTGGTGTTATTGCTCGACATAGGAGCACAACATATGTGGTTGCGGGCCAAGCAGTCCTCTTAAACAGAAGCTCACGCCCGATACCTCAAACTCATAATTATACAACTGTTTACAGCGCTCACGCGTTCAAATGTGCATTTCATGATGATCATTTTGGTATGAAATCTATGGCAATGCAAGCCGTGATTGCGGAGTAATTAATTTTTTTGGGAGGGCATGTGGAGATTGAGTGTATGCATAAATGACCTACTACATAGATAAATTACTCGTCATAGTTCTAGAGAAGCATACCACTATTTATTATTTTACAGTAGCTGCTGGAAGGTGCCTCCGCGAACCAGTACACACATTTAGTAGCGACTAGAGAGATTTCGTTGCACGCCTTGAAATAAGGCTAGGCATTGCTCGAACGACCTCGGCAGTGGAGGTAACCGACGGTTGGCGACTAACTCGTTATGGGACCCGACCGGGGTCTCGTAGATGAGAGCCTTTTGGAGGCCCCAAAGAAAACATCGACTTTGTTAATTACGGCAATCGTGGTGGCCAAGCAATCGGCCCGCCGCGGTCAATCCACCGAGTCCTGAAGGCTACCTTGAGGTAATCGCGTGCCGCAGAGGTGGAGTGCGGTGGCGCTCCGTCGTGCTCGAATCACACCCTTTCGCGAACACCTTCTGGAACGCCATCCAACAGTTCTGGAAGGTTTCACTCCGGAATGTATGGTATGCTTCTCCATCCAACCTGTTAAGAGGTACGTGAGGGCGGCGTATGAGGTAGTTGTTTACCATGCCAGCCCATACATTTACGGAGAAACAACTCTGGCGTTTGTGCGGTCGTCTATCTGTTCTGCTGATTAGAAGTCTCTCCGTCCTGTGGTTGATTGAAGGGCATTTGACTCTTAGGTACGCCCTCTGGAGCTTGAACTTGCTGCCGCCAGTGCGTATGTAATGGATTGGCTCTTAGTACCCTGTGGACGGTACTGCAAGTCGCACCAACATTTTGGGCCACTTCTCTCGTGCTGCCAGAAGGCCGATCGGCTACTGCCTGAAGAATGCGCTCTTCCAAGCTGGTGTTTTTGCCGTTCTCGGTCCCCCAAAGTCGTACTGACGGCCATGGTACGACCCAGTTTCACTTAGGTGCCGATGTGCGTTAATAAACGTGTCAGTACGAGGTAAGCATCTATTTGGAAAATGCATCTGGCATAACCGTCGCCCTTTGCATACGTTGCACGGTGCCTCAACTTAAATGTGAGGGGTGTCAACTTTCTCGGCCTGTGTGCACCGGGCTATCACGATACGGCAACAATAACGATTTCATCAGAGAAGACAGCACACACAATGATACGTCTTGCGCGTAGCACAGCCGCATAGCAAATGGTACTGGGCCAGACCTCTGTCGGTCTTTTATTCACTTCAGTGACTCGAATGTTCTACCGGTCCTCTTTGCTGAAGGGTCGATTCGTGCACGCATCGGGGTAGTGTAGGTTGTCGTAGATATTTATGACTGCTGTGGGCCGCGTTTGAGGGCCTGGGGATGGTGATTGGTGATACAGATGCTGTGGCTAGAGCGCAACATTGAGGCGATGGCAGAGATGCATTGATGTAGTTAACATGAGACTGAGCGGGCGTATATCGGCGTTGTTGGTGATAATGATGACGTTGTGGCTGTGGCGCGACAGGTCGGCGGTAGTGTATATGCCTTGATGTCGTTAGCGTGTGGCTGAGCAGCCTCATGTCGAGACTGTTCATGATGATGTCGATGTTGTGGCTGTGAATGATTCCTTGGTCGTTACGGTGCATGTTCGCCAATGCGTTCTGTTGTGTCATCTTGCTGGCGCTGTTCTGTATCAACATTATAGTAGGGGGTTGTGTCGTTGTTGTAAGTGGATAACTCCATCACAATATCACATCGATATGGCCATTGTAAGATAATGTGATAAAGTGATGTGATTCTCTAAAGCTATGACGAGTGGTTTATCTAAGCTGGTAATTTAGGCATGCACTCAATTTCGACATGCCCACCGAAAAATCGTAATTATTTCGTAATCATGGCTTGCATATCCATAGATTTGATATCAGAATGATGGTATCAATCAAAGATGAGGTATCTGGCATGGAAGCTATTAAACGAACTTTATTTTTAGCGAATTATCTTCTAAACGACCATGTCGCATCTGGCCGGTCATATTTCTTCAGACGAAGCAGAATTTCTCACGAACACGACGATGTGCTTAGTATGTTTCTGTATAGGAGAACTGGTTGTCTCGCATTTACATATGTTGTGCTCCTATGTCGGGCAATAACACCAGTGCCACGAATTTTTAGTAATATCACTCTCACTCCGAAACAAAACTTCTCAGAGACCATGTTCCATTGGAAAAAAAAATACTTAACGGGTTCTACAATTCTCTATGTCCCTATTTAAATGTTTCTAGGAGATTATATATATATATATATATATATATATATATATATATATATATATATATATATATATTGTTTGTGAAGGAGGGTGAATGCTTTTGCGCACTGTTGCTACGAGCGGGATGTTCCTCCTCTCGAGCATAGTGGGACTCGACTCTAGCGGTTGAATGTTGGTTTGCCAAGACCCCTACCACACCTTCTCCCTTAAGCTTTACTCGCTAGTGGCCCAGAACTCTATAAAGAGTACTATGGGCCATTGGGTTCCCCCACTTTCATTCACGGGTTCCCCCACTGGTTCAACTTGCTTCCGATATATACTACACAAACATTCTCATGTGACTTCTCGGCGGGTCTGGTTTCTGGCTCCTCGTTTTTCTTCTTCTCTGGACCATTTCAATCTTAGAAACGCTATGGCGGTTGTCCCTGCCTGATCAAGGCCGTTGCATTTCAGGAGAGTGTGCCCAGGGTCATCGTCGACGCCGTCCGCACAGTGCACGCAGGTTTCCGAGGGAGCTTTGCCTATACGAAAGAGGCCGCTTTTAAAGTCACCGTGGCCAGGGAGACACTGCGTAAGGAAGAACTTTTTTTTAATATCTCTCGCCGGGCGGTCTATCCACTTTTTTATGTCCGGGATGAGCAGGCGAAGTGAAGATTATATATATATATATATATATATAAAGGGCGTTAGGTACCATGACACATAATGTCCCACGGTTCGCTCAGTGGCGGATTTGGCCAGACCAGAAAAGTGTAAGCGTGCGGGTACTGTACTGTGGCTAATAAATATGTATATAGATGTTGGTACAGTAAAACAGTGTAGCAGCGCCACCTATCTATAACCATGCGGGCGACCACCAGCAATCCGGAAAGCTGTACCGGCCGCGGCAAGGCGTACCTACATACTTTCTGGGCTGACTCTCAATCAAGATTTAACGTCCGCGGGACTGCTTTTCGCATTGCTCCATAGACGGAGTCGAGCCCGGCGGAGTGGTGGCGTGCGTCTGCGCCTCGTGACCGGAGGAGACACATAGCAGGTGCGCGGGTTCGAGCCCCACCGTTGCACTGATTTGTATTTATGGGGGTAGTCCGTCTATGAAGCTATGCGCAAAGCAGTCCCATGGACGTTAAATCTGGCTGAGAGTCAGCCTCGAAAAGGGTTTTTCATAGACGGACCCCCATAAATACAAACGTGCGCAACGGTGGAGCTCGAACCCGCGCACCTGCTATGTGTCTTGTTCGGTCGCGAGGCGCAGACGGATGCACCCATCAAGCCACCAGGCTCGACGGCAAGACGCACCTGCACCACTGAACGAGTAATTTCAAATTTGGCGCGCTGCGCCCTCTTTTCCCTTTCTCGTCGTTCCTGCCGGCGCCACTGCCAGAGTAGTAGGACAACGAACGGGCTGCCTGGTTGGCGCGCGGGCGGGCGGGCGGGCGGAGGGCGGAAGTGCCAAAGCAGAGCAAGTCCGGGTGTCGTTTGTGGCCGTTGGTGTCGTCTGCTAGCACCACTACTCTACAACTACTGCTAATGTTGTAGCAGTAGGCTAATGTTGTAGTAGTAGTAGTAATCGTAGTAGGAGGCAGTGCTTTACTCTGTGTGTCAGCGTAGCCTCCGCCTGGCCGCTGATCGGCTTAGGCTGTAGCATTTGCGCGCCTAATTTCTCTGTAAGCAGCATTATTGTCTCGATGGTGTGGTGTGGTTGGGTTTTGTCGATAGCGATCGTTTGCGATCGTTCGACTGTTGCTCTCGTTCTCATCTACACCGTTGACGCCAGGATGCGATAGGTTATGATAATGATGCGATGATGATCTTTGTTATTGCTATTACTTCTACCTACTACGAGCTTTTGTGTAGCATATATACGTAGAGATACTACCGACTGAGCGGAAAGCCAATAAGCGACCGACCGACTGAGAAGCATGAGAGAAGCGTGATAACAACACACACATTGTCCGTTTCCCTCCTTTCTCTACGGTGTGCCGTTTTGCTGTAAGTAAGCAGAGTTGTGTTGTCCACATCGTCCAATATGTGGTAACAGCACAGATATATGTATGTATAAGAAAGATCTTGTGTGGTATGAATGTCTGTACTTATATACGTTTATATATATATATGAGTGTGTGCACTTACATATGTATACATATATGTCTGTCTGTACATACGTATGTGTGTTTGTACTTACATATGTATATATGTGTGTAAATACATATGTGTGGCTGTACTTACATATATATATATATATATATATGTATTTAAATGCAGGCATCTTTGTGTGTATAAAGGCTCTGACAGAGCAGGTAGGTCTGTGTTGTCTGATTCTATAACTCTCCCTGTTTATTCTGCTTTTCCTCTGTTACACCCTTACTGAATACTTACTGCCAACTATCACGGTTTGCGACACACAACAACAATAACAACATGGAGTGCTGCTGCTGCTGCTGTTTTTGTTGTTGTGGTTGAGGTCGTCGTCGTTGTTGTTCCCTTTGATGCTAGGCTCTGCTTCAGTACAGAGCAATTTCCCGCCGTTTTCGACATCATCCGCCGCCTCCGATCGGCGAGTGAGAGCTGTCCTCCGTCGAATAGAGTAGTAGATCTGTAGCTATTGACTAGGCATTGGCCTTTCAGTTTGGAGTTTGGGACAGCGGAACAACGACGACAACGATGATGGCGACAAGTGCAACGGCTTTTGGTCAGTCAGTCAACCCAGTTAGTTGATTAATTCGTTAGTTAGTTAATCAATCGGTTAGTTAGTTAATCAGTTAGTTAGTTAGTTAATTAATTAGTCAAGTGGTTTAGTTTGATAGGAAAACAAGTTAACTCACTGTGAGGCTGGGTGTGTGTCTCGATGGCAGGAAGGAGGAGTCTTACTTCGTCGGTCACTGTATGTTCTGGCTCTGGCCTGACTGACACTTGTCTCGTCGTTTTTCGTCTCCTCTCCTCCAATTAGCTATCCAATTAGCTAGCAAAGTTTAATGTGTGTGTCTTTGTCTGTATCTTTTTCGAACATCGAACGATGCCTAACTCTCTTCTCTCTCTCTCTCTGTCGCGTATCTCTTTTTGCCGTCTCTCTCTTGTTGTTGTGTATGTTCTGTTCGATCTACTTGAATCTGGACTACAAGCTGCTGTGAATGCTTCGTCGTTGTTGCTGCTGGTGCTTCTACTACTGAGTGAGTGTTGCGTGGCCATCGATCGGACTCTCTCTCGACGAATTGACCTGCAAACAGAGGACAGACTGATTGATGACGACTTCAATTCGTAAACACTTATCCGCTGGGCCGACAACGGAGACCGCCAATTCACGAAATAACAACAACAGCAACAACAACAACAACAACAACAACAACAACAACAATAATCATAGTTGCAGTCGAAGTGTCGGCAGAAGCCGAAGTAGAAGCCATCGTAGGACAACGTGAACAAACATAGGAGGAAGCAACGGCCAACAGCAGCAGCACCACCACCACGAACAACAAAAACGAATACAACAACAACAACAGAGCGAAAACAATAGCAACGAAAACAACAACAGCAACAACAACAACAACAACAAGTGAGCAGGTGGCTCCACAGAAGATGACAGCACTCGAGGCGGAGACGCCAGCCCTGGCTGTTCAACAACGCCATCAGCAACAACAGCAGCAGCAGCATCAGCAACCACAACCGCAACAACCCAACACCTGCATGAGAACAGATCGAGACGCGCGAATCCTCCCGCCCACGGCTCAAGACGTCATCACCGCTACCGCTACCAAGGTTTGTCCGTCCGTCCGTCCACCACCAACTGCTGTTGCACGAACTGCTGTTACAACCACTTATACTTATAGTAAGCATTTATATATTTTTGTTTAACTCATAATGGGTTGTGTAAAAAATTGCTCCCCCTGTAAACGTGAAAACCACCAATATGTTTGTAATACATAAGCGGGGTGTACCACTTCAACTTAGTGTGTGTGTGTTTCTCTACGAGTACACGTATTGCTCATGTCTACAGTACGATACGTGTGCACTTATGCTGCCTAACCTGCGTACTCTCTCTCGTATCTCATGACGAAGCTCCATCATTCGTCGTCACGACTATGACGACGTCTCGCGTGAAAGCCGTAACGGGGGTTCATCTAATCTACTCGTCAGATACCACCTTCTTCTTCTGTCGTGGGTTGTTTCACTTCTGTTAACGACTACGCTTCTACCTCGACTTGAATTTTGGACTGTGGCGACGACAACAACAAAATCTGGCCGCAGCAGTAACGACTACAGCAACAGACACAACAATATATATATTACAACCGCTACATCAGCAGCACCACAGTTGTTCCTGCTAATCTATGAGCGAATCTGCTAAAACTGGCGTGGATAGACGTCTGTCTATTTGACGTCAAACACGTAACGTGTCGCCGCAGCTGGCGCTTGTTTGCCTGGCGTTTATTTCTTGTTTAGTTGATTATTTGTTTAGTTGTTGGTTCATCATTGTTGGTTGTTTGTTACCGGTGGAGGATCTAGCTAGCGGTTGTCTCCAGGCTTTCTTCTTCGTCTCATCATCTGCATGCATTGTCACTACCATACCATTGTGGTAATTTATTCATCATAATCAACATCACAATCAGCATCGCCTTAATCGTTCCCGGAAGCTAGAGATAGTCAGTCGGTCGAGTGCGGACAACTGTGCCTATCCAGTCAGCTCGCTTTGATCATCGATTTGCTTTGCTTTTAGCGATTTGGCCACGACAGATGCCAACGGTGAACATGCGAAGAACACCGCACATACTAAGCATAGACCTAGTTGTCTTAGAGCACTGGGGGATGAGGAACGTCGTCTATTGTTCGATTCGTGTGGCGGTCGAAGACGTTCATACTGTGTTTGTTGTTGCCGTTCATGCTGTTGTTGCTGCCGGCATTATTATTGTTGTTGTTGTTTACGTTATTTGTGCTGATGACAGTCGGGCCTAAGCTTGCTTGGCGATCAACGGGGAGACCGTCTTACGTTGCGCTCTCCTACCAGTCTACCAGCTCGTATTGCCGCTCGACGGCCGTTAGAAGTTTCGACGACGACTAAGTTAAATTGCTAATGCTTGTTGTTATTATTAACATTGCTATTGTCGTTGCTAATGTTGCTGTTGGCTTTGTTGGTGTTTTTAATTCTTCTTTACGTTCTCCTGGAACTAGGTAGTCCTCCTTCGACCACAATAGTCGATTGGATAAAAGGTTTTGGGCGGGCAACCATGAGTACCTAATAGCGTGGTGGGGTGGTGATGTTTATTACTAATTATCATTGTTGCTGTCGCTGTCCTCGTGTCTCCACCCGTCTAGCCATTGCGTTTTGGTTTGAAGCTATTGAAGACAGTACCCAGTTGGCGTTGAGGTCAGAGGCAACATTACTATTATTATTATTTATCACATATCAAACGTGAAGAGGGTGAGATGAAACATGCGACTTTATGTAACGTGTTCTGCTTTGACTGTCCAACAAACGCATTGACAGCGTCGGTCACAATAATATTGGCGTTGTTATTGTTGATATTATTGGTCTAGGTTCGATTCGTTTGAAAAGCAGACGTCCGCTAACCCCACGCGCTCTACGGCGATAAGGTGTGATTAGATTCTTGCTGTAGACGTCGTGTTATACTAATTGCTGACTACACGCTGGTACGTTTTGCAATGTGCACACAAAGTAAACGGGATGAGGTTCTTTTGTTATGACTGTAAATGCTCTACCCTCAGACCTGGAATCTGGTCGTAAGCCGGCCATAATCACGTGTGTGGTTAAAGTGACATTTTAGTCAGCTTAAGTTAATTGCAACTAGTTGAAATTAGTATATATACATAAATATATATGCCTCGAAATACTTTGTAACATAAACGCATTTACCCGTGTCCCAATAAAATAATATATATACCTAGCTGGCAGCGAGACACGTTTACGTTACTCATCATATTTGTAAGTGTGTAGTTTAAGCTGAAGATGTCTAACTAAACGTTGTCTTAACTTTGTTTTGAACATTCTCTAGAGGAAGGGAACGCCAGCGCTGGAGGTCGAGCAGATTGCTTCCAAGCTGAGCCGCACTTTACGCCAAAGGCAAATGGTTAGTGGACACCGATCTACATCAGCCTCAGCTGACTGCGATACAACAATCTGCCCAAAATAACATGGTACGTACATTACACACACATATTATATATATATATATATATATATATATAGAATGTGTTACATTACATTATATAAAGTCATCTCTATGCAACGAATCGAATTCGAATGTGCACATGTCATGTTTAAAGATGTTAAAGCATGTTGCTTTGCTTCGTCTAACATATTGCTCGGCTTCATCTAACCGGGGCTGACTATTGAAGTGCCTGCTACTAAAGGCTTAATTGTATTTATTCGGCGAGCGTCTATAATGTGGAACGTGATGTGGAATGTGTGTCTGTCTGCCTGCAAATGTCTATTTCATTGTATTGTGACACAGGGCAGCGCCGTTGTCGTTGATAGGACGGCGTCCGTGAACGTCTTTGAACCCGAGGGCCACTCGACGTAAGGGCCCCGACCACGAAAGATCTCCACCGATGCGTCGCCAACACGTTCGCCGTCGTTGCCCAAGGACGAAACAATGCTCAGTCGAGCTCGTTACAGAGCGAACAGACCATGATGTCGACGATGCCATTCGCAGGTGCAGAAAACCCCCCGCTGCTGGGCTGGGCGGTTTGCACCCAGCAGCACCCGGCGACGGATTAGCGGCGAAATCGAAATTCGAGCCAGGTCAAATTTCGCTTGCGCCGCATGCGAGTGGAGCACGAGGAAGCGGCGTTCCGGAAAGCGGTGCTGAAGTTCGCCGACGGGTCGGTTGGCGCGTCGCGCACGCAAAAGCCATATGGCGCCACCATTTGGTAGGTTGGTCGGCTAGCGACACCTGTTGCTGCCCGCAGTATAAATATTTTTAACGCCGTGTGAGGCGGCGTTTATGTTGACACCTATGTATACTACTATTATGTATGTGTACGGATTGTCTACAGGGAAAAGTGGACAAGGTGGGAAAAATACCTTATTTTTAGTTTAATAACAGAAATTGCCATTCAAACACTGGTATAGAACTATCGAGGTGTGTTGTTGTCGAAAGAAGCCCTGCACTGCTTCCTCCACTTCGTTGTTCGGATAAATAAGTTTTCTTGGTAAATATTCCTTATTATAAAATAAACATGGCGACTGACTCACTGCTGAATCTCGACGAACTCACTTCTATACAGATGTTACGAGTCGTAACCCTTCGATTATCTCTAATAATTTCATTAACATTAACATTGGATTCAGCGCCGACTGTGGTGTTTGTTTGGCCTGGTTCGGGCAGATCCGGTATTGGTTTTCCCCTCCAGAAAACTCCTACATGAGCTGTTAACCCTAATAGTGCTATCCATAAATGTCCACAATTCGACGATAAACGTTGACGTTACGATAACCTTTTCCACTAATAATGTTTAGCTGTTTCGTTTGAATGCATCCGCCATCCTTGCTACGCGTAAATTCACTTTAGATGCCCTCACACGGTTAGGTGAATCGCCCATACGCGAACTGTGATACACTCCTCGAATGTCCCGTTAAACCTTGAAGCCACCCATGTCTGGCTGGCGATCAATCCGTTTTTGTTGCTATCGTACACCCGAACTAGAAATATACTAGTTCACAAGATATCCCAAGTCTCAGGCTAGTGTGCGTATGTCTGTAAAAACGAACGATTGTATAGTAATGCATCTATTTTCCGTATATTGCATTAGGTATATGTTAAAACGATTTATATTTATATATATATATATATATATATATATATATATATATATATATGATACTAGATGTAATGCATATGAAATGGATACGACATGGATATTGCTACGATTTGGATATGCGCAGTGAGTCGTTAAGCAGCTCTCCGATTGACCCTATTAAAACACAAGGGAACATGTAGCAATGAATGCCGCCATCATTGGAAATTATCCTGTTGTTTTCTGCTTGGCGGAGGAGTATCACATACGATGACCTCGATTCTTCTATCCTTCCTGGTGATGGTCTGTTGCAGAAACATCTGTGACGAGGCCATCTTCGGGCCACATGGCTCGGGAGGGCGTCACCTCTGCCGAGGCTCCGTTCGCAGGCCGGGTTCCCGCCTCAACAGCGGAGGAAGCGGGTTCGACCTCGGCCTCCGCTAGCGTTGCCGTTCTCCCAGCGACAGCTGGGGTGCGGCCGACGAAACGGTCCGTCGCTTCACCGACGATGATTTCGTCGACTTCGGATAGCATCGGTGACCTTCACGACGTAAGGCTAGGCGATGTACTCTGGTGTAAGCTGGGCAACTATCCGTTTTGGCCAGCGGTTGTCATTCGAGATTCCGCTACTGGCCATTCGTCCAGAAAGTGGCTCGCACTTCCGCCCCTGCCTATTCGCGCTACT
>QVRM01003501.1:0-41567 GCA_003439945.1 Dermanyssus gallinae | reverse complement strand
AATACATGCGCATCTCGCAATTTCACATTTTGTGCTCCTATGTCGGGTAAAAACACGGTGTCACAAATTGTAGTAATTTCACTCTCACTCCGAAACAAGACTTCCGAGAGACAACGTTCCATTGCAACAGAAAAAATTGCTTTAACGAGCTCTACAATTCCATATATCGTCCTTCGCATATTCCTGATACACCCTGCATATGCAATACGATGTATGTTTGCGTTGCGTGGCTGTCTATCTCAGGATTGCAAGTTTACGCTATCTAATTGTTCGACTGACTGACCTTCCGTTTCGCCAAAAGGATTGTTGACTCCCACGTTGACTGGCGGAAGAGCAGCCGTGGGGCTAAAAGGGTTCGAGTCTTGTGAAGCCTTTCGGCTGAAGATGCTCTCCGTTGTCGTCGGCGGGGGCGGCGGCTGCGGCTGCTGTTGCTGCCGGTTCCCGTCGCCCGTGCTTACGCGGGCGGTATCGGTGGGGCCGGATGATGGCGCA
This sequence comes from Dermanyssus gallinae, assembly GCA_003439945.1. Lineage (NCBI taxonomy): Eukaryota > Metazoa > Arthropoda > Arachnida > Mesostigmata > Dermanyssidae > Dermanyssus > Dermanyssus gallinae. Next base: position 41,075 of record QVRM01003501.1, on the reverse strand, counting down.
GTCCCTCCCTGGGGTGCGAAGGGGTTTTCTGGCGAAGTGAGGCTCAGCTTTTTGCTGACGACGGTCGACGATGCCTTCTCGCCGAACGGGATCTCCGCTGCCGGACGGCCGTTGGAGCTTTTCGTCGTTGCAACATTGTCGAAAGGATTTTCGACGGCCGACGTGATGCCCGTTCCGTTAAACGGGTTCTCAGGCGAGCCTTTTGACGAAAACGGATTCATCCTATCGTCGCCTCCTACTGCTGCTGCTGCTGCAGTTGCTGGGGTTGTTGCTGTTGTAGTTGTTGTTGTTATTGTTGCTGGTGCGGCTGGAATTGTGCGCACTCCATTGGCGGCGTCCGACGGAATAGAGTTACGCTTTGTACCGGCGAGAAGATCGTCTTGCGTCACAGAGCTCCGTTCGGCGCTCTGTCGGCACCCTGCAATGCATGGCCCGATTCGATTTGGTTCAGTCAACCTTGAATGCATTTTTGCAGTCGGCCAATATATATATATATATATATATACAAGCTCGCAGGTTTGTGATAACATGAGTACATGCAGTTCAGTGTTTCCCATGTGTGCCTCTTCGTGTTAGCTATTCTGGAGAGAACAGATAACTGTAAGCACTACAAAGAATTCGCTCTTTCGTCATTTTGTCGAAGCCGGTATCGTTTCGTTTACATAGTTCATCGAAGTGCACAGAAGAGCTTCCGTTTTAAATGCAAAACGTGTCCATGTTTTAATAACAGTACTTATATGCTGTGTTTTTATTTATAACTTTAACTCAAATCCATAGAACTTAATAAAGATCGCTTCTAAAAGGCAAGCATCGTTCTGTAATCGAACATACGACTCCTAACGTCTTTATTATATATATATATATATATATATATATATATATATATATATATATATATATATATATATTATTATATTACGATGAATTCCCCGTTTCCCAGAGCACCCTGCGGCTCTACATGATCTCTACTCTGACTCTCTCCATCTATCTTATCTGACTCAACCCCTAGGAATAGGCTATGAGAAGATATACGGATGCAATTGTGGGTCTACAGGCCTCGGTCAAATTAAGCCAGAGCGATGTGCCGCGGCTGGTCGCGTACTATAGTCACATACTGAGAAATACAGCTTTTCATCTGTTGTGTTGTGCATTACAATTTCTGCGGAGGACGGAGCACAGCGGATTAGGCTACACCTTCCGTGGCGAGTCCCGGCGCCATATATCGGCAGAGAGCGAAACACAATCGGTAAGCTCTAGGACATGCCAACTGTCAATGCCTGTTTAGAGAAGAATGCTCAGCCATCGAGCTTTGCCGTTTGCATCTGGCGCGCCTCGTGGCAGTACGTCGCGTTATTAAACTTGACGCAGCGAAACTCCTGAAGAAGTTCATGGACGCATCACAACCCCTCCTTAGCTTCCTGCTACCGGCTAAAACTTTCAGATTCTGTAAGTTGTTTCCAACTGTAGAGAGAGCCCTACCTCCAGAACAATTCGGATTCAGGAAGAATCGAGGTACACAGGACGCGATCCATGTACTCCAGTCGGAAATTGATCGGGCGTTGGCTGTGTCCGGGGGTCATTTGTACGCCGTCTTTATCGATTGTGTCAAGGCCTTTGATAAAGCTCCCCGTCACTTACTAGTCGATTTGTTTCGAAATTTTGGGGTGGGTGGTTCTTTGCTGAATACCGCCATGAAGTAAACATAAGAGGCGAAGACACCTTGCAGCTGAGTCAAAACGTAGGAACCCTCTGAGTTGCCTGGCCTTCTCTTTGCTCATCGCAGACCTAGCCCACCGTGAGCGGAAGGAGCCCACCGGGACCGCCGTGCCATTCGTCGAATCGTCGGGGACGTAGAAAGTTACCTTTAGCGTACGGGCCTACAAATAAATTCGCGGAAGACGAAAGCCATTAAGTTTCGCCGTGGGGGTCGATTGGCTGCAGCAGACGGAATACTGTGTTGTGGCTAACCGCTGGAGTTTGTCAACTCCTTCCCGTATTTGGGTCTGAGACTGCACTAAACGGGAACGACCTTTATCCAGCACATCGGCGACAGGTGTCGGGCGGCCATAGCCTCTATTCACACCGAGGTGAGAGACCTTCGACGACTGTCTCTGAGTGCCGCAGTGCCTGTTTTTGAGCTTAAGATTGTGCCAGTGTTGTGCTACAGCCTTGGCAGTGTGTGGGGCATTTTCATCAGCGAATTTTGCGTAGCCAGAAAGGCGCTTCACAATATATATGAAGCGCGTTCTTTGCTTGCCGCGAACGGCAAGAAACCTCATCAGTTGGTGTGTTCGACTCAAAGATTTCACTAAGTTAGCGATCAATGTTGTTACCGGTTCTGCTCGCAGGTATGCGCTAAATACTACGCAGCGAGCTGCCAGACATTGCTCAACAACATACCTATGAGGTTCTTAGACGCTTGGTTCTTAGACTGTGCACAACGTTGGTAGTGCCTCGTTAGCGAAAGTACGGAGAACCGGTGAACCCTCCGTTGCGTCATCGTGCGTCAATAAAAGTGGCCGTGCAGCAAACGTACTGACACCAACGGCGATAGTGGTAGAACCCTTCGGTTGGGTGGATTCTCGGCGATGCTTGAGCTACGGGGCTTGTCCCGAGGAGAGAAAAACTCGCCCAAAAGTATGACGATAATGCCTTTTAAGTCAGAGAAGCTCCTGCGATGGGATGTTACTGTGTCGGCCTCACTCACTCCCGTGTGGTCTGACGCAGCACATGTAAAAGGAGGATAAGTAGCGGAAGAGAAGATGAAACGCAGCGGCAGTAGTAAAGTCGTTGGCGAAATCTACCAATCCTAGAGCGACCCTCACCGGCTGAAATTTCCCGACGTAAATCGGTTTACATCATATATATATATATATATATATATATATATATATACCACGAGGAATGAGGCATTGGAAGAGGGCCATTGTCCTCCTCCAATGCCTCGTTTCAAAAAACAGCTTTGAAAACCTATCGACAGTTTCCACGAGCTCCTGTTCATGTAGATGTATATGTATATATGTATATGTAAGCGATGTCAAATGAAGAGCAATAGGTATCGCATGCCGTACATGTTGCCGCGCTTCGATCAATGGGTGAGTCGGCAAGACAAATAAGTAATTCCTTGTAAGTATCTTGTAAAAGAAACGTATATATATATATGCCTCGCGTACGTATATAACAGCCCATGCCAGCTATTAGATTACACGCTAGCCAGCCCTTATCAGCGTCTCTCCCATCATGAAGTCGTGCGAGAACAAGAAAAGCAAGTCAACGATTGGCTATGCTTTCTTAACGAAGTTCCAGCGATGTGACTTTTGTCTTGTGCATCCGGAATAGAGCACTTGGACCGGCCAGCCAAGGCCAGTCGCCTTAGGGAAGCCGATAACAGTAATTACCATGAATGATCATCACCGCCATTACCATCAGTGTTGTCTTCGTCGAAGCCGATGCGTGCGCCTAAATATACGCCGACGTACGACACAGTCCGCACTCAACCTATAAGAAGGATATACGATCACATTGCGCGAGAGATCAAGGAATTGGCCATTTGATGCCGTTTGCGGCATGAGAGGTGAGCGCAGAGACACCGGCGGGTTGGAGGTCTTTGTGCTGCTGGCCTCATGTCCAACCACCTGCAGCCAGCTGGCCGGCCGGGGCGGAGTCGCACAATTCGACCACCTCTTGACGATCTAATTAAGATCGATCGAAGACTGGCGGGGTCAGTAGATTGCCGAACGCCAAATAGGGCTTGGCCGACCGAACACGCCGGTTCGTCTGCCGAAAGAAAACAACGGGAGCAGGCTGCAGTTTTTTTCTGTTGTTGCCAGTGTCGTTTTACACAACAAAACAGAAGGCGTTTAACTAATATCTACGTTCGCTGGCAAAGCAGGCAGTGATGCGGAGTCAAACCTACTGTTGTTGCTCTGTCTGCATTTGGAAGGCCACGGGTTCGAATCTAGGCCTATCTCGCTACCATATGTTATATTGTAAGTGCTTCGAGTTTAGGTTGGCTGACTGGCAAAATAGTCATTAAGTAACTATGGCTATGGCCGTGACCGTAACAGTAACGCGATTGTATATCGCCTCAAGGGGAAATTGTGCAACATTATTAACTACTTTATTATTTTATCAAAATAAAGTGTTTTTCTATTCAAATTTTTGCACGTCCATTGCATTATATTCTTTTATGTTTACATCGGTGTTATGGTAAATAGATTTTCGGCGATTTAAGATGCGTTTTGACGTTTTTATTCCAGCATATATAGCACATACTGGGTTCTCTCACGGCATATATATATATATATATATAATTTTCACGTGTTTACTGTCAACACGTGGAGAGGGGGCGGCCGACAAGGCCAACGTCATAATCCGAACCTGTCTTGCCCGGTTTTTCAAATGCCAGCCATATTGGACTCCGTAGATCTCTCACAACTGCTCTGGCATCTGGCCCCTGATAGCCAGATGAGGCTGGCTGACCTTTGCGATGTTACAGCTCGATGGGACATGCAAAAGTTCGTTGCCATTGTTGATGAGAAATTTCGCCATTACCCCCGACTTGCGGTTACGCTAATGCGTCGCTAATATCACTGAGACCCAAGAATAGCGGTAGGTCATTTTAGGGAAAACGTGGCATATAATAATTCTAAACTAAAAACAAAGTAGAAGTTGAATGATATAGCGACTCTCATACGAAACTAGCACATTAACATAACAACCGTTGCAAGAGTCGATCAAGGGCAATGTTAGAAAATCAATTTTATATATATATATATATATATACGGTTTTGTAGTATTTTTTCTATAAATGACGACATACCTAAAGTGCCGGTTTTTAACATTAGGGGACGCACAATATTTATATATATATATATATATATATCAGTTGTAAAATGGAATGCATCCTACCGTCAGTGGTAATGGTGGTGATAGCTGCCGCACTTGCAGGGGGTGGAGGAGGTCTCTGGGGCTGGGAGCGCTCTTGGCCCGACGCAACGGCGACTTCGCCACCAGCGCCGCCGCTCGGCGGCGCGTCGCTGAGGAGCGAGTATGAAGTTGGGACTTGAGGTGGTGAGAAGGCTGCTGTGTGAAGGCTCTGCGAGGTCAACGATGGCGGCGACGTTGAAGAGTCAGGCACCTTTCTGCTGGTGGCCGTAGTGCTGCTGCTGTTGTTGTTGGTATTATTATTATGAGTGCTGCTGTTGCCAAACAGCTCTTCTTCCTGCTGCCGCAGCTCACTTTCGAGGACGTCCGAGCCTGGCGTAGGTGCCCCGGACACCGGGCCTGTATGATGGCCACCATAAGTAGAATTCGACTGTTATTGCACACCAACGGTTGGCTATAAGGTGAATATATATATATATATATATATATATATATACACGTGTGTACTTACTCATCAGCTTAATATGCGCCATGGTGTTCACACAAATTTAGCCTAACCCCGTGTGTGCTTGTGATGGCACTCTTCCTCCATGGTCACAACGGTAGCTTGCAAGCCCGCTTCTCCAAATGATAGCAAAATGTCTTGCCTGTTGTTGAAAAGGCAATGTCTAGATACGGGAAGCAATGATTCTTATACATCGAGTTTACCTAATTTAGCGTAGAGCACCAGAAGCTGCCATTCTTTTTTGGAGTTTTAGGGCCTCTATTTTTGTAGCGCCTCGTAGATTTTACTACATCTACAGATGTGAGCAGTACACAGCGATTGTTGACCATTGACGTTTATATAGGCACATTTGTATAAACACATATGCATCGTGGGTTGTGCGATTTGTGAGACCTGATCTAGAAGCCTTACCGTGCTGCCTGCCTAAATAACCCTAACAAGAAATCTTTGGAAAGCTTGTGAAAGGCAGCACCAATGAATGTTAACACACGCATTTGCAAGCGAAACCAACTAAATTATTTTTCAAGTTAGCGAAAAGGAATGTTGGGTTCAATTCGTATGTTTTTGTCGATTATGTCCTGTGTTTATGACGACAACTACAACAGGTACTACTTATATTACTATTGTTGGTGATGCTGCTGTTACTACATGCGTTTGCTGAATGGATATGGCACTTTCGAGTGGAAACATAGGGTCATTACTGGAAAGCCATTCTGTCGACATAACTCTAAAGGACCCTTGAGCTAACAAGCAGGCGTCCTTGTATCATTATAATTAGAGGCTCGAAAGGTTGTGGGACAAATTAACACAGCTAATACCCTCGTATATATATATATATATATATATATATATATATTGTATTTCTTAATATGATACCAACTGTTAGGCTATATATATATATATATATATATATATATATATATATATATATATATTGGAAACCGAAAAAGAAGTATGTTGCAGTAGTTGGGTGAACGCCTACCAGGTACGTTGCTGGCTGGCAGCTGCAGACCCTTTTGGACGCCCTTGAAAGGATCGAACGAATCTGTGACGCTTTGTAGTGGCTGAGGTACCTCGTGAGGTGAGAGCTCGGTCTGCGCCTGCGGTGGCACATCGTCTAGGTCGATGCTCTTCTTGCCGAACGCCAGCTGGAACGCGTCCACGGGAGCCGCAGAGCCTGCGCTGTTGCTGCTGTCGCCGCCGCCGCCGCATTGGCTGCCGCTGCCACCGCCTGCGCTGCCAAGGTCGCCGCCATGGGCGGCCACGGGCGCTGGAGCCGCCGAAGGAGCCAACGGCGTCACAGAAACAGCGGCCGCTTCTGCTGCTCCTACCTCCGTGAACGGGTCGGCTGACGCTGCCATAGCTGCGATATGCGGACGCGAACGAAACAAGCACGAGCGCCGAAGGGTAGTACAGAGAGTGAGACACACAGGGCGTCAACAACACGTCGGGTGTTAATTACTCTTAATCTGTAGTATACTGTTAGTTATTCCTGCTGCTGCAAAAAAAAGATCGAAGCACGGCTAAGGTGCGGATAGTCAGCTGGTAGTCAGCTAGTTCATTAGGCAGTGCGTCGCTGCGAGGCGATAGATTGTCAACTAGACAGTTAGGCAATGCGGCATGCGGTGGTGCAAGGTTGGACAGTTATAAGAAATTTAAATGATCCGATAACGCCGGTGTGGCTCGAGATACGTGCCGTAATATTTCTCACTATGAGCCGGCTTTTGCGCTCTGTCGGGCTTTCTTGACTTTGTCGTGACCCGATGATAGCACCTTAAGGTGCTACTGTACAAGAATGATGGAGGCCGATCTGACGAGTCCATAACTCGAGACCTTACTTTCGAAATCTAGGCTCCGAGGCGAACCCGCAAGTGTTAGACTGACTGTCTAACACTGCCCAATTTATTGTAGGTCATCTATTGTTGGTCGAGAACCCTTCCGGCTAGGTTACGCGGTCTCTCTTACAGGGTAAAACAAGCTGCGGACGTTCTCCAGTACGAGGCAAACATACGTCTTCCCGGCTCTGCTGTTTGAATTAACCTTAAATAATTCGGATTGCCTCACAGCATAACTTCTGCACAAAATACCCGAATCGCTTTGTGGCAGCCACTGACAACAGCAGGAGATTCGCTTCTTCGTACAGAGCGTATCCTTAGACAAAAAGCCCAGAATCGCGGTAGCTGTTTTGGGAACGATATGGAGACTTCATCAGGCGCCTATTAGCACAGGCAACGAAAATAGGGCTTGTAGAATGTATGCAAACACTCTATAGAATAAATTATAGACTCAGCATGAAATAATTTAACAATTTAAATCGTAAGCATTTAATCGAAATACAAAACGGTAGCTCAAGTGTGTATATGCTTCCGTTTACACCTCTAATAGTAACCAAACACGTTATCGGACATACAGTGAACGTAAAGGTTCGAAGTGTCCCATTCTTAAGTGAGATTAATGCTTTCCTCAGAGAACCGAATTACAATATTGTACACATATGTCAAATCAAATTGTATGTGGCGACGCGACAGCACTAGTACGTATGTGTCCATGCGGCGCGTAGTATAGTAGAAAGATAGTCTAACTAGGCGCAACCTAGTTAGGGTGGAGATCGAGGAAAATGAGGCCGCACGCACTGATTCGCCCGGTCCGTGAATGAGGCTTACAAAAAAGCATACGTACTAGTTACGATACTGAAAACAAATGTAAGGCACTTACGATTGAAGGCACTGCTAGCAGTGGTAATAAGACTATCTGTCGGGTTCACAGTTGTGTTACTCGAGGAGGAGTCTACGTTTGTCATTCTAGTTTCGGCGGGATGCCGAGATGTCCATGAGCTCGGGAACAGCCTGGTCCGTAGACGCGTCAGGCTCGGAGAACGGACTGATTGGAGACGGTGGCGGAAGATTTCCGCCCGATTTCTCCGACAGCGTCCTGTAAAACGGGCACAACAGGTAGACAAATGAGCGCGAGGCGTTACAGAACTTCCAAAATAACAGCGCAATCAGCAACAGCAATAACAACAACAGTAACAACAACAATACTAATATTAAGCCTATGGCGATACAGCCTCGGATCGTCAATATTCAACTACACTTAAGAGTAGGAGTCCCGCGTCGTCATACGTCTCAAAAATCTCATGGGTGCTAGAAAAAAACGTCATAATCAGCATGCGCTGGACCAATGTCTAAGCAGAAACTTGGCCGGAGAAGCTCTGGAAACTCTCGAACAACCAAGAGACCTTGTATTTAGCGGCACACAACATCCCTTTAGCAGAGGCTGGACTTAAGGCTTTCCTCTCGCCTCAGCTCGGCGGCTGCTTAACGTGGGACGTGACGATCTCATGCACGGCAGCCGTATCCTATTTGCGTCACAACAATGGGTGGCGGGACATGCAGAAATCGTGAAATAGAGTAAATACGTTGAACTGACTAGGAGATACACTTCGTACCCCTATTTCGCAATGGAGACACTGGGGCCCATCAGTGAGAGAACTGATGTCATTCGCTATATCTAGGAAAAACGCGGCTTTCAGTACAGGCGCCCAGGGCTGAGCTGGAGAGCGTCAAATAAAGGTCAAGCAGGCGTTTGCAACTCACAATTGTACTAATTGAACAGAATAAGACTCTTGTAAATTTCGTATTTCAGATAACCAGCATTTTTTTACAAGTACAACCACCACTAACACTATCTATATATTATATTGTTTGATGTAATCACTATTAGTGTGATTATGCCCACTATTTGCCTGCGTTCATCCCTAACTTAGCAGCAGTCGGACTTCCGGTAAACTGAATGCATGGACAATATATCAGAATGTATTTCAAGTTGGCTGACCGATGAAACAGGTCATCGTCGTCGTCCTTGTCCGCAAATTCGCTAGCGATTGCCTGCAGGAGAGCGGCTCCTGTCCGAATCGTGTCCTCTGTGCTGAGCGGTTGTGGCACGGCCAGAGCCGGTGGGTCGAACGGGTTCGTCGAGGAGCGACGCGAGGCTTCTTTGAAGAAGTTCTGCACGTCGTCGGGAATGTCAACCGGCGAGCATTCCGTCGAGCTGAATAACGATGAGCCAGCCGTTGGCCGCGATGGTGGACGCACCCTGGCGCTGATGGCGTCCTCCTGTAGGCCCGAGCCAGACGGGGCAACATCGAACGGGTTCATGCTACCGGATAGCGACATTCTCTTCTGCGTCAGCTGCGCGACCTGTGCATAATGGTCAGATCAGACATACAATGGATACGTGCACGAGGAATATCGCAAGACTCGGCACACCACTGTCGTAACATTGGCACCTCATTGACTCCCAAAACCACAGCAGCAGCAGCAAAAACAATATCATCATGGGTATGCAATAATAAGGAACAACAACACTCTAAGAGGGTCGCCTAAGTCCCTCGCACCCTGTATGAGGGGTGTCTAACAACAATTTGGGGTCGTCGGCCGTGGTTTACCGGCGCTCGCCTCCGATAACAAGACGGGGTCATATTCGTACGATCGATCCCTATAGCATGGCAGACTAGTGAAGTCTATACATAAAATGTAAGGCTACATCTATTATGAACGTCCGCGCTCAATTTGTTTTATGGGAAAATCAAATTTGTTGCAAATTTGTTAGAAATTTACTTCCGGCATAATATCACGGCGATGATATTAGTCTGACAAGCAGTATAAACGCATATCCTGTCCCCATACGCGGCAGCAAAAAGCGGCAAAATAAGCGGCGCAAATAAGAAAAATCGATACTGGTTACAACGGACATTGTATGTAAAACATTCGTAGAATGGAAATCTGGGTGAAATAGCTGATAGTGTTAACAATTTTTTTTTCATAACAGTTTTCTTACCGCTTGGTGAGCATGATTATATTCTGTTTTTCAACACAGTAACAGCACAACGTATAGAGCCGAGGCCAACGTTCACAACAAATTCGCTTGAATGCAATTAATCACACACCGTTACGAAAAATATAGTTATACAGTGTAGACCCGCTAAGATAACCGCTACCAAGACTATCATCGTGCTCTCATCACGTTGTGAAGACATATAATATAGTGTTTCTCTATTATCCCCGAACACAGGGAACGGTTTAACTCGTCGTGTATGTGAGTCGACGTGCTTGTTTAGTTGACTTCAATAACCCTTTGGAAGGTCTCAAGATGCCTCAGGAACATCTTTCCTTCTATGTGACAACCAAAGCGGAGTGTCCCGTAAGCGACAGCGGTCAACAACGAACCAATAGCCGGATAGCATTAATCATTCGTTAACGGCTACTATACTGAAAAAAAAACCGGCTGATCACCGGATAGCTTCAATAGTTACTTAACGGCTACTCTTTTAGCATTAACTACTACTGGAAGATATCGCGTAGTTAGACTGAGGGCAGAGCGGGCCAGAGATGGAGAAAACTGGGTGTGAAAAAATGAAGTGGGTGGATTTACCTCCTCGATCCTTTCGTCAATCTTCTTCGTGTCGAAGGGATCGTCTTCGTCGGCTGCTGCTGCCGATCCACTATCCAGCACCACAGGCGTGATGAAGGACGTGTCGAACGGGTCGACTTCGAGCGGTGTCTTCGGTATCGCCGACGGACCTGACGATGGGCTAAACATGGATACGCCAAAGCATTTGGGAGAAAGGGAAAAGGAAAAGGAGACGTTATCTTTACATTTCCAAGCGAAGGTGTGAGTCAAGCGTCAGTCCGGGTAGATAGCTAGCCACCAAAACTCTCGTCAATGAATGCGTGTTCTGTCAAATCTGTTCAATTCTTATACGAATTATTGTTTAGATGATTTTTCCAATTGCCGTTTAAATCGAGTAGCATTAGACGTTACACTAGAAAGTGTTGTTATCGGTAATCTGAGGTCAGGCGCATCCTGCAAATCTATATAGAGGGAGGAAGACCCACCGGTTACTAACAAAATGAAATACATAAGAAAATTAAGAGTCACTTAAAAATAAAAAAATAAACATACTACAAATATAAATTGCGTTAAAATAGCCCTTACATTTTTAATTGCGCACCCCCGGTCGTAATTAGTAGACGATGTTTCGTCGATGCACTGCTTTTTGCTCCCTCTACTTCTTGAAAGGTAGCTTATAGTATATGTAAGAAGGTATACACTTTTCTATTCTAGTTCAAATGGGGGAATTGCAGCTCAGTTAGTAACCTTGTTTAGCGCAGTCAGTCACATATGTAATTATCTAGGCTCGCCGAACCTTAATTGCAGCTTATGCAAAGTAACCGATAGGAACGTTCTTTCTAAGCGCTAGGTCTGCAATTGTGTCTTAATTCTGCAACTTGACAGCCGTTAATAAGTCCGAAGCGTCGGAGCTGTGATTACAAATGGCTGACTGGAGTCCAAGGCCGTAGTGCGTAAATTAAAGACTAGGTAAACTAAACGCCCACAACTACCAATGATGAATCTGATGTGAATGGAGAATACTTCAGTCAATGATGAAGCCTAGATACGTTTAAAATGCCCTGCTTACGTTAAACTCGCCTGTGGCTTGGAGATGAAGGAAACTGAGATGAAGGGGAGAGCGGGCCTTTTATCTAAACGCGGTTTGAACTTTTCTCTAAAGACGAGAAACTTTATTTTGCTCGTGATCGGACTAGTAACTAGTTTCCGCTCGTTTGAACTCATCAAGTGAAGTGTTGAGTGACAGCATGGAGACTCTATGAGAGTGCAAATAACTAACTACAATGCCTATGTATATATGTAAATAAAATAAATACAGGTTATTTGGCTTGCGGGGCAAACACATACTATCTTATGTACATGTGTTTGCCCCGACAAGACAAGGTGAAACAAGACAACACGCCTTGTTTCATCTTGTCTTGTCGTGTTGCAATGCGAACAGTTACGCCAGCTACAATCTTGCAATCGGGCAAAGATGCAAACCTGTAGTAGGCAAAGGAGAGCTGTGGTTCCTCTCCGTCAACGCCACTCGAGGTCGTCGTTGTTGTTTCGAGGCAGAGCAGATCCGGAGCCTGCTTTTTCGTTTCGAAGGCTCGTTCCCAGTCTGCAAATCAGATCAGTACAACGCTAGTGACCTCGCAATATAACCTATGCTAAAGTAACCTAATGTTCTACCGAATGAAGCACCGCGCTGCTAACCAACGCAAGAATATATATATATATATATATATATATATATATATATATATACATAACATTCCCCTAACTATGTTTTAGAAATCGCTTAATGCATTATGTGTTCACGGCCCTTCCCTTAGAGGTACTGGAAGCGACATCTTGGATGTACAACTTCGGATCGCAAAGTAATTTATAATTTGTTGTCCTAGCTAACAATAATCATATAATAGCAAAGTATTCTAGTAAATCCGAATTCAGTTTCCAGAAAATCTGTCGATCGAGACGGATCGAGAAATCTTTTTCGACTACTGAAAGAAAGTATGGCTCATGTGTTAGGTTTAGTGGGAACTACTTTGAATGAAGTAATAAGAGAGAACATAGAGATAGTGCCAACAACACATATTTGTTTTTCTGATATGCATGGACGTGCGTGGACATCAATCAAGCGCTATTCAACCAGTAAAACCCAGCGTAATACGACAACAATAACGGTACACTCCTTTCGAACGACTTTGACATTGTGTTGTTCGGGGCCATGCCGAATGAGCCTAAATACCACAGTCTCATAACGATTGGTATGGTAATCTCTCCTTCCGTTTTTCGTTCTCCGATTCGTTAGATCGCCTCCGGTAAAGAGTCGCTAGGGCTTTTTTTTTGAGAGAGAGGTTTAGGAAAAATGCGTTACGCACACCCAGTTGATGGTAGTACTGGATGCAATAAGCAGCACCCGATGGTCTGGGTAGTGTGGGACTCCCCGTTAGTCAGGGTTTACCCACTAAAAAACCTTACTTCCTCTCGTGAATTCCCCTCAGAGTTCGAAACTGACTAGGCCGTACTTCGAGGCGCTAGGGCTAGACATAGTCCTGCATACCCAAACAGCATACCGTTCTGGCGGTCATCCATTAAGAATGAATTCTGCAGCTTGAAAGCTTCCAATTTGCTTCTAAAAGCTGATGACCACTGCAGCAGCAGCAGTACTCGATAAATCTACCTACGTATTACACACACAACTATGCATAGCATTCGCTCCACTCGTGATTTTTGCTCACGTATGCAAATATTGGAGTGGTACATGAAAAACGAACTTCTAGACGATTATGCCTCAAATTCAGATTCGGAGCCGAACGCCGACAAGGATAGCGGACGGCCGACGAAAATAGTGGGAGGGAAACTGGTCGCTGGTTATTATTTTCTCTTCTTTTTACTATTTATTCGTTTTTTATCTTATTCTTTACGTGACACACTACCCGCTTTGGGTTGTGCGTAAAAGCATTTTTGCCTCTTGTTGTACCGTTATTTGTTTTTTACTTCGCACCATGCGGCTTGGATGCACAATACGTTAGTGCCTTCTATGTCTGGATGAATCAATTTATTATTCGCTTGGCATGTACACCTGAATACCATGTCACCTATTTATATCAGGGACGTTAAAAGCGGGGCAAAAAAAAATCGATTGAAAACAGGGCGCATTGAACACCGCAGACTCTCCGGTTGTATGTTTCTTTGTACAGTCTCCAGATGGTGCTTTGCTCTACACCAATGAGATACCGGGTAGCACATTGCTATCGGATCTCTAACCGAGTATTATCTTTGTAGTAACAGTAGTAGTAGCAGCTAAAAAGAATGAAAAAAAATTAAAGGGGTTGAAGTAGTAATAAAGAATGGTTCCAGCTCCTCGTCTCTTCCTGAGGCCATTTAAGTGAGAGTTTTTTAGTGGGTATTATGCCAACAACATCGGCATCGAGTCCCACACTACCCGCTTTGGGTGTGCGTAAAAGCATTTTTCCCTCTCACCAAAAAAAAAGTAGTAATAGTTGCAGCTCCAGTGAGTGCAAGTGGACAAAAGCCAAAATAAGTCGAATCATCTTTTTGTCTCCAGCGCACTCAACGACAGCTTCCTGTATTCATAGCCGATGCATTCATTATGTAGACCGGCGCTGAGAGCTTACGATCGGCCGTGCCACCGGAGTGCGCCAAGCGAGTTCGAGCGTGCTGCATGTATTGGCTCGACAGGAGGTGACAACATCCGGTACAGGACAGAAAACCTGATACAAATGGCCGGGCAGGTTCGTCGATGTCTTAGACAAAGCCAAGGACAGTGCGACCAGATTGCCGCCGGTGTTGTCTGCGGGCAACTTCTGGCTACCGTTGCTATGTAGCGTCGAGAACAAAAAACGTTACGCCGTATTGTTGTCCTTTTCGCAACGTATACTGCCGAACAGGACCAGTTTGTAAGCTGGCCTGCTGCATGTTGGCCTCCGTCCGCATATGTGAACGTATAATTGTTTTCCTGGTTCTACGACGACAGGCCTAGACATAGCAAAGCGCAAATTGCTGCGCCCAAGTGCGTAGGCGCGCTTGCTTGCAGATAGACATGCAATGGCATGTTCATGCACGAACGGACTGTTGTGGTGTGGTTGTTGATTCATTCCTTAGGGCGGCACTATCTGTACAGTACTGAATAGGGTAGCAGCAGCAGTCAAATTGTATAATAATCTCGCCGCAATTTTCGTGCGTGTGCATGAGACATTGACTAGCTTAGAATGTACATTTGGGGGTATATCGATCGGGCTCGATGCTGTGTGATAGGCCGCATGCTAAATGTATTGTCCTACCGTGGCCGTACTATAGGCCTGGCATTATTTATGATTTTCTTTTACACTGCGTACCCTGTTTAGGCGTTCGTTAAGCACGATTTTAGTTTCGTGTGGTGGTAGTCCCGTACTGAGGAGCTGAGCACATGCCTTGGCGCCAAACGAGCAAGATGTCCAACCGAAAATAGAAAAGTCGGTCCCAACCACGCTGATAGCGACTGTAGCGGTTATACGAATTCACCTCAATAGTTCCACAAAAGTTTGTCATTCCTACGCAGCGCACCTAGTTACCAACATAGATTTGACTAATTTGGGGTCAGTACTAGAATCCTAAGACCTTTGCCACAGGCTTACGAGAAGATGTTCGCGCCGTTCGATTTTGAAACGCGCAGCGCCGGTTTGGCCAGAGATGGCACTGCGGACCGGGGGAAATGAGGACCACTAAGGTCGGCTTAACGGACGCAGGCAATTAAGATTAGCCGGGCGTACTACACGGTCTCAATCGAAGCTGGTTTTGTCCTAGCTAAGATGCTGCCATGAAACCTACTAGCGATAGTAAGGGGAGATATATTTCTGGAGGAACTCTGGATCTTGCTAGGGCCAGAAGTGTCACTATCTCGGTCTGGCAGGAGGAATGGGCGCAGGTCACACCCAAGGTGACCCCCACTGTTCCGCGCTGCGAGTCCCTTTGAGAAGCAAAGTGCACAAACTCTACGGTCGTGACGGGCCGCCCCAACAGGTAGATGGTTAGAGCTTCGTGATGATTTTGATGGCCATCGCCGTGGAGGAAGGCGACGTTCAAGGTAGCCAAGGAGACCGCTGACTAACGTATGAAACGAGACCTTGGAATCTACCCACTATGCATTACGTCGGAATCTAGCCGACTATTCATGCCGTCAGGGTGGCAAGACATATCCGCACGGTGCCGCCGACTTCACTTTAATAGAACTTCATTTGTTTTTTCGTAAGGCTAATGCCCGTGTACGGTTTTGCACTGATACATCCAAGCATCATTGTCAAAGGAAGGAAATATTGTGTGAAGGTCGTTGTTTGAGAAAAAAGATGTTCCATGATATATATATGTTTGATCCTTACGAACTGTATCTTTCGCATGGGCTATCAATCAGTGTTTTCGGAACATTTAAAAGGTTATATATATATATATATATTGTTTTCCTTGCACCTATACTCGTGTGTTTCCTGCGCTTCGTTGCCCGCAAAGCACGTTCACACACAAAGAAAAATGCAGAGGTCTTTAATGAGTTAAGGTAAAGGGATTTTAACAAATTAATGACGCGCAGTGAAACGCGCACTCCGTATATAGAAAGCTTTTTCCTGCTCCCGGACGGAAGACTCACCTTCAGCTTCCCGGCGCTGTCTTAGCAGCTCGCGCTCGTATTCCTCCTTCACGCGTTTGGCTTCCTCGAGCGACTTCACGCCCTTATACTCGGGAACAACGATGGCTTCGGCCTGCTCCTTCGCAATTATCTCCTCGACAACAGACGATTCCTTGACTTTCTCGATGTTCTGAACCGTCGACGCGACCGCGGTCTCGACCTTTCCAAGCAGCTTGTTGAACAGCTCCCAGTCCTCACTGGACTTCTTCACCTGTACCAAAAATCCACACATTTATTTTCATGTCAAATTATGTCATATCATACATGTGGCACCTAAACCGCACAACTAATTTATGTGTGGGTAGACAATAAAGTAGATCTATGAACAAAGACAGAAAAAAGGTGAATATATTATATCGACACTTGATGAGTCTTCTATTTGTTATCGCTGTTTGGCAAAATTGGTAAATAGATAGATAAATAAACGTTGTCAACAGATACATGAATAAGAAGAACGAAGATAAATGAACCAATTATCCTTTGGGATTACTCGGCCTGTCTTCTTTCAGAATCAGGGGTTGCCCATGGATTGCTATGGTGGAAATGGTCTGCGACTCTGGTGCCATAAATCGTTGGTTTTATTTCCACATAGCATAGTATACTAAAAAACATTAAAAAAAAGTCGCGCTGTGTGGAACCCAAAAGTGTATTCTCTTAAGGAAAGGTCGACCTAAACTATTCTTAGATTCAAAGCCTCAGATGCTGTCACCAGTGCAGTTCGACTAAAAAATCCTATTGAATGCCGACCAAATTTAGATCTATCAGCCAATATTATTCTTGGCAGTTCTAGGGATTGCAACGCAAATGGCTTGTACTAGGAATACTGTCCGCTAATGCTGGCGCTCCAAGCCCCCTCCGTCCTGATATAAAAGGGTGGCGTGTGTCATTCAGGTTTAATGACATGTAGTAAACATGCATATGCATATATATATATATATATATATATATATATATAATATCGCCGCAGAACTAGAGCCGTATCGTATATTGCGTGACTTCTAGTAGGTACAGCTTCTGCTGTTGTTGCTGTTCCAACTGCCGTGGCGGGTGCTCCTCGGTATTGGTTATAGCCAACAATATAAGCCAATTGCCCGGATGAAAGCTCTCCTCAGCGAAAGAATCTAGCAAAAGCAAGACAAACGTCGGATCTGCGTTTGCTCTCGCTTCCTCTTCTTCCCATTTCCGTGCCCTCGAACAAAAGCAAAGTTGATTACACAGACCGGCACTACTGAATATGATTTGCTGACATCGTTAGGGAGGGGGGGAGGGGAGGGTGGGACATTGGCCGGTTTATTAAATCATATTATTTCGCCCTGCCCTTCTTCATGGCATTTGAGGAAACATTTGTTGCCTGTTGATTCCTTGGCGTGGCCCGCCCGGTCATTTGTCTGCCTGTGCTTTTATTCACATGATTTATTTACACACCAGGTTGGGTAAAATATACAATAGTACGATCGATATCACTACAGTCTCGTAATGATTTTAATATTATTATTATGGTTTATTAACACCCAGGTTGGGTAAATTTTAAATAAGTACATCGATCTGAATGCCAAAGCAACTAGCCCCAAAAATGATATTAATATTAAAAATCGTTCAGTGCCAGCTTTGTTAGAGAGGGCATTGCATTACACTCACTGCCATGATATCCTACGCATATGCCATAACAATATTTACAAACACATGTGTCACCGGGTTCATGGCAAGCGTCTTTCTGACATAGAAGGTGATGAAAACCGTGCACAGCAAAGCGGGTGGTCATGTGCCTGTTTGTCCGGCTCGTGGCCCTTCCATTCTGACCTAACCATTGCATCTGTCATATAGAAATGTGGATCGATCTCTGCCATTTTCTCTTCATATCGCCGTATGAACTCGCTGTATGCAGGGGTGTCTGGAAGCGCAAACTGTTTTTTGACCTGTTCCACGAATGGAATGTGGAGCATCGCACAGCAAATACGTGAGGCGGTTGTATGCTGACGTATGCAAACCTAGTACCCGCTTCAAATAAGCTGGTTTCACACGATCGAGAGCACCAAGTTGAGTCGAGCTTAGTTTTGCCCATACAAGCTGGATCCCGTATGATGCAATTGGCGCTATTTTCATATCAAATAGAGCTAGCGCTGCCTTAATCGAGAGCATCTGAGGCTTCTTAAGGGTCGCCTGTGCTTTTATGTATATGCATCACTGCGTCGCCCACACGTTCGCGCAGAACTCTGGGTTCAAATGCGACGACCGTGGCCTGCTTTGAGCGTAATGCTATATTCAAATAATTATTTATTTATGTGAGGCAAAATATTAATTTGCGATGTAAGACCATGTGCAGTAAGCCCGCCCAGGGCAAATTATGATTATTGCTATTGATATTATCATTATTTCAGACATTCAATTCACCACCAGAATGACGCTTACATACCATATAGTGTTATATATATATATATATATACTCACTATAACTATTTAAATGACATCACATTTTATCACAAGAGCGACTCTATCTCTATCGTAGTACACTTGACGCATTCCCAAAATATACCATATAAAAATATACGCTGGACAAGCAAGCAGGACGAAATATCTCTTTCATAGTGCGGAAGATCTTCATACCGATCTGATGCTAACCGATGACAAGGTTTTCATCCTCATCTACAATTGACATAATCGGGCGTATATAAGGCCCGGATAGTTTAGTTTTTTTCGATTGAATGTGTGGATCTTTTCAACGGCAGACACGCCAGTGCAAGACTTTAATTAATGAAGGTTCCGTCCCGCAGTTACGCCGTATAGGATTAAGATTTTTTTTATTTATTTAACCGCTTTATTAACGAGAAAACACTAAGCCTATATCATCTGCAATCAGCGGCAAGGTTGATACAAATGTACTAATTCAGTATCTGCAAGGGTCCTCCCACGGCTTCGATGTAGTGCCAAAGTAATACCGAGCCTGGGGGGGTGGGGAGGAATCCGGGTTTAGTGGGTTTGCGAGTCTCACACTAGTCACGCAGGCTGCTAGTGGCGCATGTGCATCATGCATTCCCGAAACCTCCCAGAACAAAAAAAAAGTATCTGCAAGGGTCATATGGATCTATTGCAGTTAGTACAGTTTTTTCTGAATCTGAACCGCACTACGATCAGGAAAGAGTGTAATCCTTATTCCCGCATTCACGATAATCATGGGTGTTGTCATTCTTGTCTACATTTTCTCTAACATTTTCAGAAGAGCACTGGCTCTATGCAAATAATGCTATTTTTTAGATGTTCCGTAAAACTAATGCCGTGTACAGTTTTTCATGCCATGGCCGATTATTAGTCCACTCCGGCATTTACCTTGTTTAAATTGGAAACCATGAAACCAATTTAAAAGTGGCCGGTCTGGGTCTCGAACCTCCGAATGGGTCCCGAATGCAAGGCAAAGGCTTTGGCACTAAGTCATCTTGGAAAACAGTTTGATAAAATGTGTAATGTAAAATATGTCGCTTCGTCCTAACTCATAACGCGTGCCGGTTCAGACTTTCTTCCATATATATATATATATATATATATATATATATATATATATTTGACCCAAAAAACGGGTGCGTATCACGCCACCTTCCAATTGCGCTTGAGTTAAATCTGACTCCAAATGAGGCAAATGGGACATGGGAATCCAAGTTGTTACAGCCGCATTGACGCTGAACATGCAATTAAGAAAAACAGAAAAAAAATGCAGTTTTATTATTTGCGAGAAAACGCAATGTAAGCGTCATGTTGAAATAGAACTTGAATTTGAGATTTATGGTGAACGTGTGCCACATACATACACATACACTCATTCAGACCATGAAATAAAGCTTTATGTGATAAAATATATACCTTAATTATGTTTAAGATACCTACCGCTAAGCTCCCAAGCTTATACTTAAAGTGTAAACCGTGAAATCTCTCGTCAACAACTATAAATATGAAAAAGTCGCTCTATCATTCGTGGATTTGCTAATAGAGCGTAGTTCAAGGCCTACGCACCAAGACTTCGACGTTTGCGTAACAATTTATGAGACTCATCAGGGTGCCTGCGTGCACCTTGATCGGTGTTCTTGTTATTTTGGAGTTAAGTAGTTTTAGACAACACAACAAGATTAATTAGTTATTTACGTTCAAATATGACAACATTAGATTGATTTAGACCGAAAAACGTAAACGCTATTGAAAACCGAGTATCTCTTGACTGTGGCGACATCATGATCGAGTGCTCCCTATGGGATTGCAAAGAAATAAAGGGGTACTGCGACGACTCTATCGAGGCGCCACCGTCCTAGTCTGAGCTCGGGTTGGGAAGAACTCTTTCCACAGACCACAGCGGATCCAACATCGGCGGCGTTCCCCCAACAGCGAGAGGGTGTCGTTGAAACCACAGATAGGCAACGCTAAGATGATAATAGTGTTGAGTGGTCACTAACACTCAAGCAATGCAAATAATAATACAAACAATATTGTACATATTATCTTAATAATATATTATTAAGTGTGATACCGGTAATATATAAAAATGTTAATACATATAAATTACATACTAAAACTAATAGACATTTGTGAAAAATGATTATTAGTGGGAGCCATATGGCGATCTCCCACACGGTAGGCGGTGTTGCACTCAAAGCGGATCATCGAGATGTCGAACGGAGACAAACAATCTACAGCGCTTCTAAGACTTCAACGTAAAAGTTCATCGCGGCAACGTGACAATGATCCTCGACACGAAGCCTGGAGGAACTGATGTACATATAAGAGATTCAATTTACACAATTACCGGTTGGCAATTATTTGGTAATATAAATAAAACTTATTATTAATAATATTATTATTACTATAAGTATTAGTAATGGCGTTTGGTCTCGAGTCATGTGGCGTTTGGGGCAAGGATGCACTCAAACTAACAAAAGAGCTTGGGAAGAAGCTCTTTGAGGCCACAGCGGAGCCAAGATCGACTGCGTTCCTCCGACAGAGAGTGTCATTGGAATCACAGAGAGGCAACGCCATGATGGTGTTGAGTGGTCACAGGCACTCAATCAATACGAATAATAATATAAGCAATATTGTAGATGCATAAGTAATATATTAGTAATTGTGGTACATATGCATGTTAATAATAAACCCTTGTTCAAAAAATATTATTATCATTATTAATATCATAGTTGTTGTTGACGCCAAGGAGTGCGGACGTGTGCATACGGAACTCCGAGGAAAGACGCCTATCCGTGTGTGTGCAGAATGGTAAACCCAGAAAGTAACATACCAGAGTGATGCCTGCAACACAGTGAGGAAGTTGGTGTACTGTGTGTGACCATGCAACCATGGATTGACGAGCAGCCAAGGGGCTGTGAAGATCCAACAATAACAGAGTGAAGCAAAACGAAACCACCCGCGCAACGGTCCGGAGGTTCCGCTGCCATTCAAATTCGAATTCCAACGGCTGCTCAACCAAATTTTGAGGTTGGAACATCTAATCTACAAAGTGGCGCCAATAGTTATTTCAACGACTCATCGCGCTGACAATGAAAACGGCGTTCTTCTTTGGAAAGGCAAGGCACGAGAAGTTGACAGCCACAGCAAAGTCAGTCAGCAAAGCTCTGTTTCACAGGAGAAGCAGCAATGGCTAACGAGTTTCAATGTCCGTGGTGTTCAGTGTGTTTCCCTACCAAGAGGGGTATCCAAATTCACACAGGCAGGACTCATAAGAAGAAGATAGCCGAGTTTAGTGGAACAGCAACGCTTCAGCAGGCCGCTGCCACTACTAGCAGCATCTCACAACCGCTGCCTTCTGGTGCTCCGCTAGTGGAACCTTCTTCTCACCCCGTCAGCCAATCGCCAGCGAATGGAGGGCCGTCACCTAGCCAACATCTGCCGCCCTCTGCTCCCTCTCCTCTTCACCGGTTACTAGCCAACGCCAAGATGACACGCAAGGTGCTGCGCAGGATTCCAAAGAGAGCCGGAATCCCTCTGCGCGGGCTCTTCCACCGTCTGCTTAAAGATGTCGTGAAAGATAATGACGAAACGAGCTGTACCGCGCTGCTAATCCTCGCCCCCAACGTCCTCCACGTTGCCCAAGAAACTCAAAGAGGCCATAGCCTAACCAGCGTGGTCAGGGAAAAGGTGGCCCTTTTCGGAGGTGCAGATCTCAATCGCGTGGACGGCGAGGCAAACGTGTAATGACGGATAAAGCCCGCGCTCAGATTGCTGCTCACAAGCTTTCCATGGATTTTAATGTGCGGAGTGCCATTAGATTAGTCGAAATACCTCGAGGCGTTAACCTTGACATTCTACCCAGCCATACTCCGTCTCCAAGAGTTGAACCGTACAGCTTGCACCAGGACGATAAGCCTTTTAGGGATCAATCCTTCCTTGCAGCGATTTGATGTATAGCTCAAGAAATTACATTTTCTAAGAGTTTACAAGCTATACTGGTGAGTGAAATCAGGACTATAAAGGTTACAATCTACAATACTGAAGAAAATACTGGGCTAGCAATTGTCGTTCGATTTCTTGTACCATAAACCCTTCAAGCGATCGACGAAATATCAAGCTCAGAGGGTGACATATAGGGATCTTAAGCTGCTTGGACAAAACTCTGGGTATAACTTGCCTAGATTTCAAATACCTTAAATGCTTCAACAGATCTTCCAATGTAACGTCGACATCATTCACGACTGCTAAACCTACACCATCTCCCGAAAGCAAATAAACCGTCGAGCCGAATGATTAACACTAGATAATATCAAACTAGATTTTTTTGCAGACATATCTTTGTATTGAGTTTACATCGCTGTTTCGACTGACGGCGTGCTTTTCTAAAGTCTCTTGTCAAATGTATGCTTTGTTAAGTTTGTTCCGAAGTTGGCAAATGTTTTGTTTCTTAATCACTAACTATCAAGAGCTGCCTGGAGTGCACACACATGTCTGCCAATAGACGATGTGCGGCTGCAGAATAGCTGTGGAACAGAAAGCTCTTATACAGCTGTATAAGGAAGTGCTCGGCAACTTTGTCCATCGAATAGTCGTTGCAGAAAAGAACGTCTAGCGCGCTGACTATTGTAAGAGCTCATACTCGACGCAGAAGTTCAGCGCAAAGATTTCGCTTAGCATCTTCCAATGACTAGTCTGACTAATTGAAGCCTCCGGTTAGTAACACTGTACGATCGCATTTCGTCAGTAATGGTAGCTCTTGCATTAAAACGTCACTTTGTGCTGAGAGCTTCAGGTTTGTTCAGGTATGTGTTCCAGCAAACGAGAAATACATTTTTACAAGCAGGGCTGTCCGATTGCTAAACACGACATTCCATGCCACAGAACAATGCGTCTGCCACTACGGCGTTTTGCAGATACGAATGATGAATATATATATATATATATATATATATTTGTTGATACTTCTTTGTATACTTTGTCACCATAGGGCATCGCGGCAATCTGTCACAACGCTGCACTCAAACGCAGAATCGACGCAAGCATACATCACAAAAGCGCAACGTTTAAATGCGAAAAAGCTCTTAGTGAGCCACAACTGATACTGTCTGGGGTCTTACAGGGGAGCTGCATCTCGTCACTGCTGTAAATATTTGTTTTCGACATAAAAGCTTAAATTCTATCGAGGTTACTCTGAAGATCTAAAGTGCATTCTTCCTTGGAGTCTCCTTCAGCGCATATTGCGTTGCAGAGGCCGCTGGAGACGGCATCAGCCGCTGGTGCAGTCAAAAAAGGAATGGGGCTCTCCGTTCCGAAATGCCTGTTTTTTGTGGCAAAAAAAGATACTTCGAAAAATTACAAAAATGGCAGACACAAAAATGAAAGCTCTCCTGCGTACTATTAGGCCAACGAATAAACACTGCCTACCGATTATGTTATGCGGGACCTAGCTGTCTTCTCCACACATATCAGAGATCAAATAAACACTCGCAGAATAGGCCAAATAATAATTATACCCAAGTGTATCGCATGCATTGAATTCATCAATACTATGTTTTCCTGTAGCCAGTGAATCGTACAATAAGGCGGTTTTACAAATCTCCCTGCATCCCAGTTTTCTCTTACCCTGCATTCTGTATATAAGGGCGTTTTCGAATGTAATCTTAGAAATGACAACTCAATACCAGGACATTCGAGGCGTTATGTTGGCACAGGCGGGCATAATCTGATAGCGTGTTATCGCCTCGTCGCAGAGAGCAATTTTCAACACTGTTTGAACGATTCACAGAAGAGAAGTAAGCTCACTGTAGACATATAAAATCTCTGTTTACTTTACTTTTTAACGGTTTTACGGGTTTTGTTCTTTACGGTTTAACTTTCGAACTCACCCAGTTCGTATCTCACCCAGAATCTATATAGGTAATTTATGTAATGACATTACTTAGATGTTAGCTGAATTATTATTTAGATATACGATACGTATAGCCTTGGGTTTCTGTTCTAACGTCTACGAAGGCCAGTACCTCTACCGCAGTCTCTTGTTGTTGATCATTTGTTGCAATAAGTTGGGGCGTACAATTGTCGAAGACTAGAATAGAATCGAGGACACTTTTATTTTAAAAATGAGAGGAGGTTGTGTACCACGCACCTATGAACACATATCTAATCAAGTTAGCAACACTTTTGTTCAAGGGTCGTATGTACATTATAATATGATTACGTATTTTTCTCACCAAAAATCTAACATACGAATATAGCCGATGGCAGCTATAACGTACATCAACACTGCCGATTTCGCAGATTTCATGGAGTTCTCCACAAGAATGCGTTATTTACCTTTACCGAGCATTACCTTCATCTCGTAGCCCTATATCTACATAACTGAATTGTATAAATCTAAAGTACACTTTATAGAGTCAGTCTCGAGGCAACACAATTTTTTTATACAGCGACAAATCACCTCATTCGTGTAAACTTTGTATTGGCACAAACTATATGCTTTCACGAGGTGATATGATTTGGCACTCACCTGATAAAATTGGCTTGCACCCACTTAATTGCATGTTTATTCCCTTACCGTTTAAGAAGCTATGCAAGCCTGGCTGCAGTAAAGGAATTTAGGCAAAACTAGAGTTTCGCAAATTCACGTCAAAAATGTGGATTTGTTTCAATGGCACACCTCCTAACTCCTTTGATGGCTGTTTTTAAATAAACACCTATAAAACACCCTAACAATATTGAACTACATAATTGTGAAGTGAATTTGTGAAGTAAACATAGCAGTACTAAGTTCAGATAAATCTCGTATTCACAATCACACCAAGGTGACGAAAAAAAAGATCAACGCGTCTCCGTATCGAATAGATATGAATTGATCCGCAGCTTGTCTTTAGGCAGACTGTCCCTTGTTGCGCAAGATAGCAAAAAATATTTGCCGGTAATATCTTGGGGCGTTATTAGTCGTCAGGTAAACGTACGCAGCATTGCAACGTCCCGTACGAGCAATTATTTGTGCTGGAAGTCTACTCACGTACCCTGTACTGTGCGACGTGTGCGCTATGAAGTAGGGATAGACGTCGTAATTCGTCGCCTCATTCACCTCTGCGTGAATGATCTGGCTGGCGAAAGCCCTAATAGGCGCAAACGTATTGACCCGAGCGCCAAGATGGTTGGTTGTCTGAATAACTGGCGGCGCCACAAAATGGCCGGAGATCGGAGGAGGAAAAGGAGCTTTGCGCATCCGGAGCCCCCTCGAGTCCATAGAGCGGGGGCTAGTATGTGGTAGTATGCATAATGTGATCTTTCTCCCCTCCACGCCTTGTTCGACATGCGGTATGCATTTGCATTCGGCCGTAAACGCACTGACCGGCTTAAGCAGGAAAATCTTTGTTTATCGTCTCTGATGGCATCCAAGCGCAGCGCAGCCCAATCGATGCGCGGTTCGTCGAGTCGCGAAGATGGCTACGTGACGAGATACGAGCAGGACAGTTGCCCGTCGTCAACTGTCCTGCGCTTATGAAGACGGGGCCTTCCCTCGGTATCGCCGTCTCGGAGTGTCGCGCCTGCGTACTCTGTTGAGAGCGGGAATTTGTACTACTGACCCAATCCCGGGCAGCTGCTTTTAACAACTATCAGCGAATAAAAGCAGTGCAAAGCCGCTTCGTCTCCCCACCCTCCCCCCGCGAGGCCAACAGCATAAGAACAACGCAACCGCAACAACAATACCAATAACACCGACAACAACATCAGCAATAGTGAAACATAGAGACATTATTTATATATCATTCGCATATTTACTCATTATTGCTTCGACTGAAGTTAGGGCGTTAGGTGGAATCTCTTGTTGTCTCTTGTGCTCAGGGCTGGTCCTCACGTTCTTGGAATCTTATCGTTTCTCATATGATTCGTTTCTAAACAGCACTCATCACGCACAAAGCATTATGCGTTGGTCTCCACGGCAGACTATCCGGTCCGAAGTTAACTAACATCGAACGGCCTAGTAATTACCCTGGCAAGTCCTCTATCGTTCATCTGAAGACGGAAAAAGACCAGCGATGTTCGTGGTTCATGCTGACCATCGCACACAACATCTCTACGCGTTGTCCAGAGTCTTGTTTGCTACGAAATGCTTCTGGGCGATAACCAGGCATTGTCGTCTATGTCACATAGCACAATGTCACACAGTACCACAGCAATAGGTACATTTACGTTCGGCATTCTCGGCCTACGACAGTACGCAGATGCACGAAAGCCAATAGCTGGCTGATAATTTGACATGAAATTATTTTATATATTATATAAAAAAAAAAATATATATATATATAAATATATATAATATATATATCCTACCTGACGAACATTTCACCGCGCTCACTGCGGAGGCGAAGGCGGCGGGAGTGGGGTGGTAGGTATCTACTATCGCAGCACTGTTCCTAATACGTTCCTGTTTAGACAATGTCACGCTTAAGTGCTGCCAGTGCCGAGGATGGAGCAGACACACTCTCGTCTACAGTTTGTTTTTTATTGTACGTCCACGTCCCTAGGTCCCCCAAACACAACTCAACTACGTCTCAACTACTGCTACGATTGTCGTTACAATTCGGTTTAGATACATGATCGCGCATCGCCGTGCGAGCTTGTTTTGGCTTAAGTTCAAAGTCGGTGTCTGTGGTGACGAATCTGCCGAGACGCCACCTCCGCCGCCACCACCACCACCAACACCACCATCATTATCAATCCGGATAAGCTGTAAGGGTCTCCGAACGGCGTAGAGGTTCATAGTATCATAGTCGCCCAATGCAGTTTTGTTTTGTCTTTTCCTCCCTGTTCGGCACCACAGAACATATATTTGGTAAATATGATATATACACATATATATGTATATATATATATACACATATATATATATATACATATATATATATATATATATATATATATATATATATATATATATATATATATATATATACAATACCGCCGTGACGAGATACGGCCGATTGCCATTGAAAATGTATCCTATCACCTCTGTATGTTGTCACTGCAGCTTTATTTGGCCAGCCGATCTCTGTCAATGAAGAAGAAAGAACAAAATAAAGAAAGAATCGGCTAACTTTCGCACACAGCTATTTACCAAGATCAAGGCAGTTCATCGAGATCGATTGCTTGTTAGATCAGGTCACAGACATGACTAGCGTAGTAGATGACAACCATGACTAGCGCACTAGCCCCCTAGACCCCGTCGCCATTTATCAAGTGTCCTGTGAAGTTTCTTGGTTTCCCAAGCTTTAAACTCATCAGTTTGTGAGGCGAACACGGGTGAGATTATGTATGTATGTGTGTATTTTTATTTAAAATCGAAAATTAGCTTTTTAGTCAGATTGGTCCGTGCACATTACCAATATTTTATTTGCTCTGCATTTCCGGGACGAGCTACAAGACGGGAAACCAACGCGTTTCCACTTTTTATACCTTGAAGTTAAACAGAAAATGGTTCAGCAATCGTGGAACAACCACGCACTATTGGCTACACTCGATATTAAACGTGCTATTGATTATTCGAGCTGCGTAATTGACGTACCGCTGAAACGAAACCAGGTCGTCTCACAACGTGCGCTTAGCAATTGTTATTATTTTGTTCATTCTGCGTTTGAAGCAGACCATAGCTACTGCTGCTGAATTGGAGTCCGGAAAATAAACTTAAACTAATCTAAAGTGCGAAAACGTTTGCGTTTTCTTAGGGAAATACTCGTGCACGTATGGAAGTGACAGCACCAAAATCAGTTTACTTGTTGAAAGCTCGTTGAGTGTTCCATTAAGACGTATTTAGCAAAGAGCGACAACAGCAATTTCGAATTAACCGAAAATATAATAATAATAATAATAATAATAATAATAATAATAATAATAATAATTTTTATTATTATTATTATTATTTAGTAGTAGCAGTATTTGCGTCTTGGACAACCTTACAGATGCACATGCGCCATCATATAATAAATTATCCTCTGCCCAAATGGGTGATTAAAGTGCAAATGCGACAATTATAGAAGAATGCTATAGATGTCGCATAATTGCTTTTATCCTGCTCGAGACGCAAGGTTCAGTAATTTAATATTTCCTCTTTAGCACATTCATTCCTAATTCTCCATCCCATTTGGACATGTTGTGCTACATTGCACCCTCTTGCAAGTCTACCCGGACAACCTCGTTCTTGCACGTCTATGCATAAAACTAAACTTCCTGATTTCGTAAGGGTAATACGAATTATCTTGTTCAGACTAAAAATAAATAAAGATGATATAACTTAAGTGCATAGCCCATGGAGAATTGTGGAAGCATTATTTTTCATGCATCCAACGTATGAGAGACAAGGCGTACGCGCCGTGTTTGTGATTAAAGTCCGCTAAAAGCTGCGGCTGTACAGCGTCGCGGTCGCCTAGCTGTAATAGCTTATAAAGATTCGAAGTAGTCCATTAGCTGTACTTAGAATATTATCCCAATATTCGTATTCGTTTAGTATTTTAGCGTCGACAAACGAATGAGCCAACATAAATCCCCGGAGTTGTCCCTTGCAGACGTCCTCTATCATTAAGACTTGTTCTCTTGTTCAGCTTCGTGGCCAGAGATCAATAATGCATGTCGAACCGTGACGCCTAATTAAGTTTATGGCTAGATTAGAAACATAGAAACATTATTTGATTTATGTAGTGCTAGAGTCGAGTGCGTTTACTGGTCGCATGTGCTTGGCGCTTGCATTCGAGTTCCACTATTATAGTTTGGAGTCTAAGCCCATCGGCGAGTTACACTTTACCACGCCAAGTCAACAATAGGCATGCAAATGTGTCACTTTCAATATCTTAACGCATAGCTGAGAACGCGCAAACACACACAGATTCACACAAATTCGCGAAATACGATGTGTTCAGAACGAATTTGGAAAACTCGTTTGGTATTTTTTTTATAACAGTATACTCCATTAGCAGTCAACACGCTGGCACTTTTCTGTGGTAGGAATTGTTTCATTTTTGTTAGTTATATTACAAGCTTCCTCCGGCTTTGTCTGAGGTCTACATAAAATCTATTAAATTTCCTAAACAATCTACGAGAGACAAGATCGACTAGTTCCACGACTTGAACGAGGCGAGCTCCTGCAAGCTGTCAATGGCCTATCACTAAAGCGCGCATGTTGCGTGAATAATGCTTCCAACGCTCTGTCCGTGCGATTTGCAGACATGTTTGCTGTACTGAGCATGGCCAATTGAGTTGTGCAAACAGTCGTCGGTTTTAATGTAAACGCAGCTGCTGGAACTTACCAATGGTCAAGCGAATGTTTAACCACCAAAAGGACTTCACGTATACTCATCTCTGCCTGTGCAGCTTTTAGATTTTTTTTTCCAAACAGTGAACCTATTATGTTCACTTTGAATAGAAGTGGCTCGGGCAAAAGGCCGGGCACCGAGACCCTTAGACCTCCCTGCGTAAGCCAATGTCCTAGAACGGATAGCAACTGCTGCTATAGCTAGTGTTAGACTCGATTCCCTATTAATGCATGTGTTAGTTATGCTATATACAATAGTTTTTTTTTTATCGAGGTTGCTTTGAAGCGCTAGCATTGCTCATTAAAGTGAGATCCGGCTACGTAAATTGTGTGGATAGCAGCGCTGTTTCCTCGGTTTATAGAACAAGAGTCCGCCCCATGGCCCATGACCTTTATAGCTGATCTCCTCGGCGTGTCCTATTGCATTTTCATGGGCGATGAGTTGTGTTTACATCGATCGGTCGCTCCGCGGCTACCCCCCACAATGCGACGATGCCCTCAGAATAACGGTGCAAGCATAAAATAGAGAATCCTATCGTACTTTCCAACAATTTCGCACCTCCAAAGTCGTTCAGTGCCATGGGCGTCTACTAGAAAAGTCGGGACAGCGCTACTAGTTTTCTTCACCTTATATGAAGCATAATAAGCCACCGGGCCATCGGTCGTGCAGCTGTAACGCCCCAAATATCAGCCAGTCTGCCCTAAACGGCCATAGCCACCTGACTGACCTAAGGCTCTGTTCCACATAGCGAACGAGCGCCTGTTGTGAGAGATCTACGAACTGCAATATGGCTGGACATTTGAGAGGCCAACCAAGCAAACCCACTCTTAGATTATTACGTTGACCTTGTCGGCAGCCCTATCTCTGTGCGTTCACAGTAGACATGTGGACATGATATATATACATATATATATATATATATATATATAGTATATATATATATATATATATATATATATATATATATTATATATATATATATATATATATACTATATATATATATACTATATATATAGTATATACATATATATATATATATATATATATATATATATATATATACATACACATATATACATATATATATATATTATACATATACCACTATACGCCATATATAGTGTATGTTGGAATATTAAAAAGTCAGAAACGCATTTCAAATCGCCGTAAGTCGGTTACCCGTAACATAGATATACAAATAAAAGCGAAAGCAATTTTAAAAAGCTTGTCCCCGGTGTGGACTAAAATAGGAGTCTGTCTGACACTCAGTCACTGCTCGAGTAAGGCTGGTGAGTTGTAAATCGCCTTCTCCTTGCGTAAAACGACACTGACCAGCTGCAGTTCGTCCTGTTGCTGTTTTCTTCTGCAGCTAAGATGGGCAAGCCTGATTTGGCCTACGCTGACCACTGCGTAGTCCGCGACCAGTACAGCGTCCGTAGCATTTTTCGGCCTGACTCTCTGCCAACATTTCACGTCCACGGACTTGATTTCGCATTGCTTTGTAAGACGGACGTACGGACCCGATAAATACAAACTATGTGTAACGGTGGGGATCGAACCCGTGCTGCACCTGTGTGTCTGCTCCGGTCGCACGCGAACGCATCCACTCCGCCACCGGGCCCGACTGGTGGCATTCGAAACCAATTTTCTTCGTCGTTCTTATCGACTGCAATCTGATCGTTGAAAGGTGCTCGAATGTCGCGTCTAACAGAGCATAATTATATAATAATAATATTAAATTATATTAATATAATATAATATAATATGTTATAATATAATAATATTAATATAAAAATAATAAAAAATAACGGCCTGAGGCGGATATTGACTAGCCGGTCCAAGTGCTCTAGTCCGGATATGAATGCGATCGTCATCTGTAAAGGGGACTTCTATACCAGTTCGGCTATTTTTAGGCACGTGACAAACAAACACATAGTTAACTAACTGCTTGTACTATTGGAAAACATCGTTCACTCATTTAGATGAGGTTGACTCACGCCGATCTCGATTACGGATTGTGCAGGGGATTCTTGATTTTGCTACGTTTTTATTGAGGAAAACGCGAAATATGGGCGCCCTTGCAGTTGCAGCAATCGTGGGTGCGTCCCAATCTCCCAGCCGGGCGACTGTGCTTTCATGTATGTACGTGAACCCCATCTTCTGTGTATATGAATGCCTGCCTAAGCTCTAAATATTGGCTCCGCAATTGAACTCATCGCTGCTCATTCTAGGCGGAGCGCAAACTATCGCCTCTCCATAATCTATGTATAAATCAAACAATGATATTTTTAGATTTACAGGTAGGTCGCACTAAATCTGCGACGACTGTCGGCGAACGCAGCGAGACGCGCTACTTTTACTGCTCCCGCACAATTCGATGACCAGTCCAGGGCTGACCCACTTCGTCAACGATCCTACCACGTTGCTTCGTTGCATCAAAACTGAGATCCTCCTGACCTAACAAGCTCGCTCAATCGTTTATTTCCCGCGATGCTATTCAGCTTAGCGCAAATGCGATCAAACGATATTTTCGTTATGGAGTCTCATAGCGTCAGATTGTTCTCGGGAAAAGCTTCGTGGCTCAAGCAGGATCGCTGGGAACCCGGCCGACCTAAGGGATCTGCCAGTAGCGTCGTTTATTCCAGTCGTATGTCCAGCGACTCACGACGATGGGTTATGGGTGCATATGCGTTATGTGCCATAGAGGTCACCGGTGCATGTGCACTGACCAGGCTCTAGTAACGTTGTGCCCAATTGAAGGCCAACGCCAGTCCTCATAGTAGTGATGTCGAGAAATCTACCCCGGAGGGGCTCTTGGAAGGGCGTGCAGCCAGACCGCCCTGCCCCTAACTGACTCTGCTCCCCAGGCGGGCTATTGCAGTGTTATTATGAACCAAGCAGATTAAACCGTATTTCGACTGACTTCTTCTCGAACAGGGAAGTTACCCATTCATGCCGAGAACACGTGTTTTCCGCTATTGTACATGTCGGGGATAAAGTGAAAAATATTATGTGAAGTGCGTTCTGACGTTTTCTACAAACAACGGCGACAATGTGTCTCTCTTCGTGCTTCCCGCACTTCGGTCACCACAAGAGACCAGGCTCTCACCAACACTATTCCAAATATTTATTAACTCGCTTCTAAATGCTAGTGAACTAACAGAGATAACCATTAGCGATAACTAATGGCTATCGCTGTTGCCGATGACAAACATGCTTTTTGCACCTTTTCGCTCAATTTCGATCAATCAACTAATAACAATTTAATCCGATAGCACCAATATACAACAAGCATTTGATAATGAATGCTTGGGTGTAGCCCTTGACACATCTGACGGACCGAAATCACATAAATACCTTAATTGCCAAACTTAAACAGATTGTGCCTTAATTAGGCAAACTAAGCAATATTAGCGTATCCCTTGATGTAATACTGATTGTATACAAATCGCTTTTCTCTGCTACATAACATATTGTTTACCCGTGTTCAAGTCAACGCTTACAACGCAGATATATAAGATACAGGTTGCACAGAATAATGCTTTAAAGGCAATTCTTTGGCTACAGGAGGGACGAAAGTGTATCTCGCCTTTATGCTATTCACAGACTACTTAAAATACCTTTGCTTCATCAATTTGACTTAAGCGTTGTTTATAAAAAAAAACTTCCGTGGCATGTTACCTTTAGATTTACCGATGTATTTTATATCAAAGAACAACATAAATCGCAACGGCTGAGAATCCCCAATACGTACGTTAACTGTAGGCTTAAATCATTCGATATGGGCAAAATGTAGAACGCTTTCGATAAAGAGTTAAAGAAATGTACATTACTTAAGGAAAGAGTGTATCGTAAGTTACTCCGTGAATACATCACTTATTCAAGGGAACAGTGTATCATACATTACTTCGTGAATAATGCCTCGAACGACAATACATTCAATGATATTATTGTGACTATAATTGTGTACATTTGTCCGTACAGTTTGAACAGAGTGCCGATAAATATTGACAATATTATACATAACTGGGATGAGTGGCATACCACAATGTGCAAAACACGGGTGTTCTGTAAAATGCGTATGTTTGAAAATAATAAATTGAACTGAACTGACAAGGGATCCTCGGAAGGGATTTCTGCCCTTAAAAGGACGACGAGTCGTCTTACTTGCAAAATGGATTACCTCTTGTGGCGTACCTTCTATTGAGTCAGGCCAGTGCCTGTTACCCAGCATTTCTGCGCGTTTCGCTGAAAATGCGATTTACTCGTTACAATTGAGCAAAAACCGACTTCTAGTAACTAACCTTCTGGTAACCTTCGCCATCTGAATGTGACGCTTTTCCCAACGGTGAAAATAATGCGCATAGGCTATTATAATGTATTGATTTGGCTACTATAATGGATTGATTTATGTGGTTACTTGGTAATCCGTTTCTGCGAAAAAGACCATCAACGCTGCTACTTTCGGCTTGTAGAATGTGTGCATTTTGCGGCCCTGAGACCTCAAAAAAGGAACGTGTGGTTTGGTATTTCTTTGCGCGGTGTCGAACACCTTAATCTATAAATATGCCAAAAAAAATCATCGCCTTTTAAAAGACGATGATTGCCGGGGTCTAAAATATAAGTTGTTCATAATAACGTAACGCGAAAAAATATTTCGAGAACCCAAGGGCAATCGTTCTCAATATGGACTTGAGGGACAAAACTTAAAAGTAGACGTGCCTCAAAGATAATACTATGCACCTGGTATGAAAACAGCGACGCGGATTATTATAAGCTGCTTATGAAAAATCGAACTATCCATGCAAAGACGCGATACGAGTATTGGGACCGCTTGAAGATTTTCGTTAGAAACCGTCACGAGTTGGCTGTTACAGCAGGTTTGTCACGTCACCGCCTGGCAAAATACATCTTTGCGCACTTGTAATAAACGGAATTTTTTGCCACACCCTCTCTATTAGAATGCGTATATGCAAGATAGGTATGTGTAACCATGTTGTGTATGTATATCATATTGAGGTTACATTTTATGCATGCTGGTACATGCGTTTTGATGATGTGTTATTTGTAGTAAGTATATTTGTGTGCATATTGTAAAGAGTATTGTTCGTGACATATTGTATCTAAGGAGTATGCCACTAAAATGTTATTTGTAAATATGTAAACGTGGGATTGGAGTGAGAAAGAGATTTCGTGATTGATGGCGCTTTAATTGGTTGAAAAATGACCTCTTGCATTGTTGAATTTAGGAATTGCAAATAACCTGATACACTTGAGGAATGCAGGGTGCCTTGGAAAAAACATGATAGGTATTTGAAAATAAAGTATGACCTTGGTATATATTTTGACTAGTTGCCTATAAAAAAAGCATGTCAATAAAATGACTGATTGGCTTGCCGTCCTGCTCTAACACTATTAGATTATTAGACCTTCTGCGTTTTCTTTAAAATGTATTTTCTGTAGATAAGTTCTGGACGCTATAAAAATTCGTTGGCATTAACTTTCGACAAATAAACCTAAGGCGTCCTGGGAGAAGAACATTATTGACATGCATAATTAATTTATTTATTCATTTCACTAACGCTGTATTAGATAACATCATGTTGAAAAACAACTACTCTTCTATTATGGTACGCCTGTATTTATAATGGCATGCAAAAATTAATTTCATGGTTTCTGTACAAAACTGCACCATCTTTCCCGGTGGAATAATTCTATTTTGCGTCAAACGTACCGCTGGATCCTGAGGCTGTATCGCTTGAGCTCCGACATCTTCATCTCCATCGGTTTTGATTGGGAGCACCGTTTGCACCTGTAACGAGACATGAAAATGCACGTCATATATTTGAATTGAGTCCCATACCACATGCAACTTAAAGCGGTTTTGTTCTCTTCTACATATCGACGCTATGCCTCGCTCGCATGTTTCATACAGCTTGCTGTGTAATCCGATTGTGCAGTCGTTGCCACACGGAAGCCACTTCGCGAGCATCAAACACCCGTCCAGGTAGGTGTCGCCGTGATGTGCAGTCCTAGCCAACGGGCACGTAACAGAAGTCTGGCCGGCAGGGGTTCTTGCCATACGACTAAAGGTCGGCTGCAGGCGAATACTCGTCGTAGGTGAAGGAGAGCAGAGAATGCGGAGCGAGTGCGCGCCAAGCACAAGCAACTTACGTACTTACGGGCCGGGCCGCCTTTCTGCCGAGTCAGCACGTCCGCACTTATTCGTTGCGAAGGAGCTGCATGCTCATGTGTACATGAAGCATGACATACAACCACCCTCCCCGCCCTGTATCTGCTTAGACAGAAACTTATGTCTGAGTGCACAACGCCGTGATATACGACGACGACGAATAACCTTGTGATCGGTCGTGGCTTCTTAGGTAGGCATACACGATATGCCCACGATAGCGCGTGGTGCCCAAGCAGCCGTCCCCGTCCCGTTCAGGTTGTCCTGATATAGCAGCGCTCGATTATACACCCCGCAAGGACGATACGAGCATTTTGTAGAATCGAAATGGCAGGGTTACTAGATACTCTCAGCCGCCCCGCTTGCATGTATAGCCAGAGCCGTTGTCACAGCAGCAAAAGGAGACTTCTGAGACGACTTTGCCCATCACCTAGTTAAGATCTCAGGGCACTGCTGAATGCAATGTAGGCCGTACTCCTTTCTATTCTTTCGTTATCGGCTCTCTCCACGCCACAGCTAAGCATCTCTCAGCTAAGATAAGCCGCCGCGGGTATTTGGTACAGGTGCAGATGGACTGAAGCTGCGATCAGTTCCAATCCATCTTATTACTCAACAAGTTAGCACGGCCTTACTCCTTGGCCTGTAGAAAACCAGTAGAAGATTGGGCTAGCAACCTGCGCAGAATACTTTGCCATCAATAGGAGACGAGCAAATGAAATAGACGTTGAGACTTATGCGACCTCGATGAATCGAGCGTAAAGCCCAGTGTATGCAGCGCGTTTTCCCGTTAGTATTTTATATAAAACAGTTAGCGAATCCTACAATGTCATTGCGAACTAAGCGGGCCGTGTAAGGCAGGAAACAGTATCGTAATATATTCATTTCGGCGATACTCTTTAATTATGCAACAATCGTCCGAGCTCCACAGTACCAGGTGAGAAAACCGGTCGTCTGCTCTTTAGGTTCCAAAAGCCACAGAAAACGCAGGTGTAAGAGTATGTGTAGCAGGGGCAAGATCGTCTACTTCAACACAACAATCTCAGCATAAGGTAGTACGAATGGGAAATGCGTTCCAACAATAAACCTTTGAAACAATAGACCAACATAGACACGTCTGTAGATAACTCTCATTAGCACCCGACTGCTTTGCGAACTGTACAGCCATTATTCTTTGCTGTATATAGGTAGGCAGCCAAGCCTGGTAGTATGTTGTTTGTCCGGCTGCATGCTGCCACCGAAAAGAGAGCTTTTGACGACGAAAAGAAAACGAATAACGAGATCAGAAGCGCTTAGCTGTTCCAAGCGGAAAATAGTTGGAAAATCGGGCAAGTGCGCATGGCTTCCAACTTTACGTCCTCTAGACAACGCCTCTCTCTCTCTCTTTTGTCTCTCGTATTTGCGCAGACGTTCGTCGAACGTTGGATCCGGCAAAGCCTTGCAAATACTTCTAAGTATATGTACATGCTCGTTGTCTGTGAGTCGATTCCGAGAAACGAAACTTCGCAAGGCTGTGAAGAAGAGTGGCGAAGCATTCGCAATCTAAACCCTCCTTCCATTTGCGAGCTTACCGTGGTTGTCAGCGTCGTAACGCGTGATATTTTAGTGTCTTCTTCCGCTTAGACTTGCCTCGTCTGGAGCGATTATTTGCAGCTTTTTAGTGGTATTCATTTCTGCTTCTACACAGGTCAATCACCTTACGCTAAGTATTGACGCACGCCATTGGTGTGTTTGAAATCGTAGATCGGCTTAGCCAGCCCCCCTTCCACTTGTCTGTCAGGGCAGTGTCCGAAGTGATATAACAGGATTTGGGCAGAAATCTTCGTTGCAGCGATTGTTACTGTCCTGTTGCAGACGTCTAGTTCCATTTAAGCCAGGCCATCTAGTTCACCACAAACGAGTGGCCTGGTTCTGAGCCGCTAATAAATTAAGCAGATAGTCAACTCTTCTAAGGACCAATAAATCCAAGAAATTTTTAAACTTGTTTTTTTCTGGAAACGATTCGAATTGCTCCGGCCAATTCTTTTATATCTTCTATGTTCTCGAAACGTTTTCTCTTTACTTTTTTTTTAAAGAAACAGTAAAAACTCGCTCAGAGCCAATCCGGCGAATATGAGAAAGTCGAAGATGAGGCGGAAATAAGAAGGTCGAATTTTTCATCAAATAATCCGAAATCAGTGTTTACCGTCATGAAGGATATATAAGTTGTTTACCCATAATTCAGGTCCCATACGTCGGACATTCTTGCGCAATCTTCTTAAAATTTCGCGGCAGTATGCTTTATTGACCGCAAACTTTTTGGAAGATGAGTCCCTTGTAGTCGAAAAATCAATTAAAAAACCTTGGTGCTGGACCTACTCTGTCTGAATTTCTTGGATCGATTAATAAAAGCACCACTGGGAGGATTGGGTTTTGATCTCGATGTCGTAACCATTGACTCATTTTTTGTAATCTCTCTCCGAAGCTATCCCGGGTCTTCTGCTACCCCCTGAAGGCTCAACTCGAACATTTTCTGACAGATGTTAATTTGCTGGAAATCCAACATTTTAGCAACGAACTCCGCCGTCGGTCTTCTGAAGCATAAAATATTGTTCAAGACTGTTAGAACTGATCCATAAGAGATCTCCTAATAGATTCATAAGCTCTCTCCCAGATACTAACAAGACGATTGTTGAATCCGATATCAGAATTTTTTTTTCGCTTTCTTTGTCACTGGCGTTGAAGGCCTTCCGAGCGACATCATCGTCGGTAACACAGTGTTTTGAGCTACTGCTTGATCACCGTAAGCAGGTCGTAACAATTCTACCACTTTAGAACATATGATTTAGTTTTCACCACAGAACTTGATACAGATCAGTTGTACTTCCAATTTCGGCTCCTTAAAAAATCGCCACTTTCTCCTCTGAAATTTGCCGAATGACCCTCCCAGGCAACACGAACCGGAAAACACACTGATCCGTCTTCGCATATATGTGCCTAATTTCAAGTTGAAGCTTCCGTTGATTGAGACAATCCATGCTAATTGCAGACGTCCATAGAGCCATTGGCAAATCGACAAACTAAAACCCTCAGCGGGCTTCGTTAACATAATAATAATAATAATAATAATAATAGTAATAATAATAATAATAATAATAATAATAATAATTGGGTAAGCAAATGTTAAATTAAAAGAACAATCACAACAGCACCAACAACAGCAATGAGGCTCCAGCCGTAGAAAGTGGCCTTAGTCACTACAATCAGCAGAACCAGCAATAACAGCGGCAGACAATTTTCATTGTTGTTGGTGTTGGTGTTGTTGTTGTTGTTGTTGTTGCTTCTGTTGTTGTTGCTGTTGTTGTTGTTGTTGTTGCTGTTGTTCATATCGATTGTTGCTGTTACTATTTAGGCAGTTGTTGTTGTTATTGCTGCTGCTGTAAGTTAAGTGTGGCTGCTCTGCATGGAGATAGCTTTTCTC
Source organism: Dermanyssus gallinae (assembly GCA_003439945.1). Lineage (NCBI taxonomy): Eukaryota > Metazoa > Arthropoda > Arachnida > Mesostigmata > Dermanyssidae > Dermanyssus > Dermanyssus gallinae. Next base: position 1,194 of record QVRM01003501.1, on the reverse strand, counting down.
CGGCTCCTCCTTCTCCTACGCCCAAAGCCCGCCTCAAGAGGGTGGGGCCAGGCGAGCCAAACCGGCGGCCTCTGTCGGCGCCGTCGTGGTGACGGCACCGGTCTCAACTGTCTACCCTAACAAGACTACTACCGACCACACAAAAGACCACACGACTTTGCAACTCGCTGCGGTTCAGTTGACCCTAATCGAGCTCTGAGAGCAAAAGCGCTGCACACATACGAACAGTGTATACACGCTTTTTGTTAGTGTTGTTTGTTGTTGTTGTTGTTGTTAGTGTTGTTGTTGTTGTTGTTGTTGTTGTTGTTGTTGTGCTTGTTGTTGTTGTCGTTGCTATATATGTCGACAGAATGATGGGATGGTGTTGCTATTGTTGCACTACGTAGCTAAGCAATTACACAATCTTTGCCATTCCCCATTAAAAGGAGCTGCCAAGGATCGATCATAAGAGCTCGAAGAGCATTGTGGAACTCCATGGACGGCGTCGCTAGCAACGCGATTACAGTCAATTGGAGCCTGCTAAACAATGACAACCCTTTGGCACGTCTGCTGGTAAAGGCATAAGAATATCTATCGAGAGAGCGCTCTGTTATATGTTAATTTCTATGCTTAGCATGTGTTTATATGTGCTGAGCATGAGAAGGCTGACATACGTTTAGCATGCGCGCACTCGCCAACTAGGCGTCAGTTAAGCCCCCGTCGACGACATTCATCTATTGAAATAAGCATAGTAAATGCTCGAAAATCGTGTTTTGATACAACGAGAAAAAAGTTAACCAGTTAACCACGTTCGTGTCTTAATAATTGTGAAATAATAGCATTCATCATTCATCAGCGCATTATTGCAATCAAGTGTTGAGCAGTGAACAGTCTGTCGACCTACTGGTGGATAAGTCGAGCAATCTCGCTTATTAGACAACTGACTGTGTTGTATTTATCGGAGGCCTAAACTGTAGATTCGAAGAACTGTGCGGAAATGTTTCAGACGTACAGTTGCTATGCTCAAAACGCTAAATGACGGTTGGGTCCGCACTATCGAAGATGCTCTAAATAATTTGCTGACGTCGGGGACCACGAGGGGTAATCAAGCTGCACCTCCAACAGTTGATATTTTTGCAACGTCAGCGCCAGTATCAAACGTGATGCCTTAAGGATATAATACTTAGTGATATCATCTGAATTTACTTTAAAAAA
>QVRM01003500.1:0-18589 GCA_003439945.1 Dermanyssus gallinae | reverse complement strand
GACCGCCTCCCTAACAAGACCCAAAGACCTATAGATAAATTCCTGGGAGGTAAGAGTTAATCACTGGCATCAGGAACCCCTTAAATAAAGGATCACTGATCTCAAAAATGGTACAGCCTCAAACACGACTCACTTGCTGTCCATTCGCGCAACCGCTAACAAGCCACGGTGGCCGCTTCCAGCTATACCCACACCCCATTAGTAAAATTGACTACCCGTATGCTACATATGTAAATCAACAAAAGCTAAATTAAAATTAAAAATATAATATATGGAGAGAGATCATATATTTGCCAAAATGGCGGATGACCGGCATAGCAAAAAACATTGTGCATAAGAATGCTCGTTCGTTTAGCATTCACTCTCTGCACGGCAAGCAAGACATTGTAATTGTGTGCGGTGTCTGTATATATATATATATATATATATATATACAGGGTATTACAGGAATATTTGATCAACAATATATGGAATTGTAGAGCTCGTTAAGGCAAATATTTTTTCAATGGAACATGGTCTCTAAGAGGCCCTGTTCGGAATGAGAGTTAAATTACTACAGTTTGTGACATTGGTGTTTTTGCCCGACATAAGAGCATAGAATGTTGCTGTTGCGAGACAACCAGGTTTCCTAGACAGAAGCTAAACACACCGTGTTCGTGAGAAAATTCTGCTTCTTTCGAAGAACTCATAAGGCCGGTCAGAAGATGCTACCATGGTCGCTTAGAAGAGAATTCGCCAAAATGAAGTTATTTTATTAATCTTCACGCTCAATACCTCAAAATCATTACCTTACGACCACTTACAGCGCTTTTAAACTAACATATTCAGGCAAATGCGCATTTCATCATTTTGGTACCAACTTATGGCAATGCGAGCTGTGGTTGCGGAGTAATTACGATTTTTTGGTGGGATGTCCAGATTAAGTGCATGTAAAATGACTGTGTGGCGACGTTCACTACCGCCGACGTGTCGCGCGACAGCCGCAGCGCGTTATTTTACATGCACTTAATCTGGACAATCCCACCAAAAAATCGAAATTACTCCGCAACCACAGCTCGCATTGCCATAAGTTTGGTACCGAAATGATTGTCATGAAATGCGCATTTGCCTGAATATGTTAGTTTAGAGCGCTGTGAGTGGTCGTAAGGTAATGATTTTGAGGGTATTGGGCGTGAAGGTTAATAAAATAACTTCATTTTGGCGAATTCTCTTCTAAGCGACCATGTAGCATCTTCTGACCGGCCTTATGAGTTCTTCGAAAGAAGCAGAATTTTTCTCACGAACACGGTGTGTTTAGCTTCTGTCTAGGAAACCTGCGTTGTCTCGCAACAGCACATTCTATGCTCCTATGTCGGGCAAAAAACACCAATGTCACAAATTGTAGTAATTTAACTCTCATTCCGAAACAGGGCTTCTTAGAGACCATGTTCCATTGGCAAAAATATTTGCCTTAACGAGCTCTACAATTCCATATATCGTTGATCAAATATTCCTGTAATACCCTGTATATATAGATATATGTATGTGAGCGTGACCCGTTCTCTATTCATCTCTAAATGTGGCTATTAATATTCAACCGCAGATGAGCCTCTTCCTGGCAGGGTGCTCCGAGACAAGAGGTTCCGTCGGTTTCCGACGGTGAACGGTAAATCCCAAGTCGCTCCCGGCCGGTTCCCGCGCCTGGGCACGCCCACAGAAGGTGACTAACGACGCACAGCCTAGGAAAGCTCTTGTCGTTTACCCATCAATTCTGGTTATTGGCTCTCTCCGCAAGCTGGATAGAAGTAAGCCACAAGAATGATGGAGCTGGGGTTTGAAGGAAGCTACCACCGTGTCATGCACCGACGTTAGAGTGCCCCTCGTGCACGGTGGCCGCGCCGGTATTCACTGGTACTCTGCCGGCCGCATCACGCCGTAATTCTAGGAACGACCGCCATTGCGTCGGCCAGTGCGCGGGCGTCCGAGGGTTTCACATCACACTCAGAACCGTCCGGGTCGCCTTGACTACCGACAATGTACATATTTTGTTGTCTAGCTTCTTCTCTAGACGCTCCAGCTTAAACTGACACGTGGCAATGGTCCCGTCGATCGTTCTCCTTTTCAATCGTCTGTACAACGGTAGCGAGGGTAGTCTCGTGATCTCACTGATGACTTCAGGTGAAGAGAATGGACTGTTGTGGACCCCGGCCTTATATAGCAAACTGCAGGTGCGCACGGAGTGGCGTGAAGAACCGATGCGAAAAGCTGCAGCGGCTGCTGCTGTTGTGTGGTCATTGTTGTTTTTGATGATGGTGTTGTTGGTGTCGTCGTCGCCATCATCGACGCCATCGTCTACGTCGACAGTCTCTATGTATTCGAGAATAGGCGAAATTGACATGTCATGCTGTTCTTCGGAGACGCTGTTACGTGTGTGTGCGTGTAAATGGGCGGGGGGAGGGGGAGGAGGAGCGTGGAGAGAACATGCGCGGCGGTTTCGTTTGTAGAGGAACTTGGTTCAACACAAACCACCAAGTGTGCATGAATTGACCTTACATACGTGCAGCCAATCAACGCAGTGATATACATATATATGACTTCGTCCTGTGGTCACTCCGGCCTTGCGGATACCCGGAGGTATTCATTAATTATATCGAACGCTTGTACCTCTCATCTAAAACTCTCATAGAATTTGGACAAGAATGTCGCACATTTCGGCCAACTAGGGGTGTTAGGGAGAGAGATCCTCTGCCCCCCCTTTATTTAATCTAGCTCTCGACGACATTTTTTCAAAATAAGACAACACTAGTATCGGGTACCAACTTACTGATGACTTCCGCCTTATGGGCTTAGCCTTTGCGGATGATCTCATCCTCCTAGCCTCTACGAATCTACTCTCCAAACGGCTCCTCAATATTGCGGACCCCCTATTGAAATCTCGAGGCCTTGAAATTAATACTAATAAAAGCTTTACTATCTCCCCTCCCACCTATTTAATAGGAAGGAAGGTAAAAATAGTATTAATACCGTACCAGAATTTAACGTTGGAGATCGGCAATTGTCAGCTAAAGGTATGAGCGATCGATGGAGATATCTTGAAGTCGACTTTGACAGCAATGGCAGAGGTGACTCCACCAAGGATATACTCCTTAATTTACTCAACAGACTCGCGATAGCTCCCCTTAAACCCCACCAAAGACTCATATTTTGAAAAACTTTCTCATTCCCCGCCTCCTATATAAAACTGGTCTCCGGTCCCAGACCATCTCACGCACTGCTTAGCACATTAGATAAAGAGATCAAAAAGGTTGCTAAGTCGAAATTGGCTTAAGCTCGAAAACTCGGTGCCGAACGCCTACCTGTACACGCACACAGCACACGACGGTCTGGACATCCCCTGCCTCCAAACATTCATCCCCAGACTCCGCCTCTCCCGCCTGACAGCACTACAACACTCCACGCACCTTGGAGTCAAATGGATGCTAATCACCGAGCACTTTCAAAAAAGACTTTGCGAAAACAAGACTTCTTTGCGAGCACTTGGGAACCTCCATTAAGACCGCTACACAAAAGACCGATCGTAAATGCTTTGGGGCCGCTCGGCGTCACCGATGCTATTCGTGTCCGGTCCAAGAATATCAGAACCGGATTCGTCATGGCGACGGACAGTGTCATCCTGACATTTTCGGGCAATAATTTTCCGACGGAGGTTCGTTTGGGCCTTAAAACCCATGGCGTTACTCTCTACCGGGAACCTCTACAGTGCTATCGATGCAACAGTTTAGATCATATAAAGCCTGATTGTCCAATAAAGGCCCTTCGTTGTAGACGCGGATCTACTGACTATTTGCGAACGGATTGCAAAGATGCAGCGCGATGCCGCCTATGCAAGGGCGGCCATGAGGCTACTGGGGATCGTGTCCCCATCGCTTAAGTCGCATGTAACTTCTTAAGAAATCTGCTATTCGCGTAATTCTGCAAAACACGGATACCGCGCCAGTTAAACTCTGTGCTCCAATCGCAGAGATTCAACCATCAGAGTGATTTAGCAGACGCAGTTTCGCTGCGGTCGTACAGAACGGGATCAAGGTACCGCAGAAAACAAGCGTTTCGCCAGCCGAAGTCAAAATGGGCCAGCAGTACCAGTCTCTACGGCGGCCAGTACCACAAGCGATACAGCACATGGCCATAGCCTAGACGCAATGGTCATGGCGGTATCCGCAAAGGTCATCCCTCAAATAATCGACGCAATCATGGTGCAAATTGGAGAGATCATCGAAAAGGTAGTTTCATCCGTCCCTTCCGGGGCTGCTTGGCACACATAAGTCGCTGACTAAATCTTCGGCGTCTTCTGCAAAGCCGCTAGCCTCCAATCTACGCCAACAATTGGAGAAGGCCATAAATGCTGTACTCAACCCGAGTCCGCCAGCGCCGCTGCTCTCGGCGGAGTCCAGTGCGAGGACTCAAACCTCGACTGAAGAGCCTGAGGGGACAAACTCGCAAACACCATCATGTTAAATGGTCAATCAGATATAAGGCGCTGGCTTACTTCATCCGTTCAACCACAACCAACAGCTCACACTGACGCCACTTCAACACATTCTTCAAATCGCTTCTCCGTCACCAACGCACACTCTCAAGCAAACCCGCCAGGAAAAAGAAAAGATGATATCGTGCAATCCCCGTAGTTTAAGAGAACATTTTGCCGTAGAACTGTCAAAAACTATCAACGAGGTGTGCTCGGTGGCCAGCCAGCACAGTTGGGAACGGCTGATAGAATTTCCAGCAATGATGTTTAGGATACCGGTCAAAAAAGAGAAGGGGCGCACATTCACCTCTGTCCTACGAGAAAATTTACTTAGATTTCGCAGAGGCGCACGCCTGGAAGAGAATTTTCACGTAACCAGTGGACAACCGTCGCGAGCTTACGACGCCAGTCGTAGAGCAAAGATTGTGCAGTCAAAGCTGTCCCAGAGGGACGTCTCTTCCGCTGCTCGGACCCTGCTTTCTACAGATCAAACTGCCCCAATCGGCGCAAATACTAGAGCAAGTTTATTGAAAAAGCACCCCGCACACTCCTCGGATCCAGCGTACACTGAGACGCCAACGCCGGTACCCCCAGCATCTGAAATTGATGTCACGACTGAGGAGATTCGAATCGCCATTAGAAGTTTTCCAAGCAGTTCTAGTGGCGCCCCGGATGGTCTTCGCCCTCGGCATCTGAAAGATCTCATAGGTTGCCGCCACCTGTTGCAAGCGTTACGTCACTTCGTTATTCCAGCAGTCAACAGGCGACTTCCAGAGTTCACGCTATCTACTTTTTACGGCGCAACATTAATCGCTCTACGAAAAAAGGACGGGAGTATTCGGCTAATCGCCGTGGGGCTTCGCCCTGCGTCGACTGGTTAGTAAGATTTTAATAAAAAATGCTATGACGGCTATTCTCGAGCTAGTGGCTTTCATGCAACTAGGGTGCGGGATAAAAGAAGGAGCAGAAGCGGCTGTGCATGCGGCCGCCGCTTTCATCAAATCGAACAGAGGGCTAGGAAAAGCTTTAATCAAGCTCGACTTTCAAAACGCCTTTAACATGCTTCGTCGAGATCGCTTACTCAATGCTGTAAAAATATCGATACCCGCTATTTACCCAGCTGTATACCAGATGTATAGACTGCCCACTAATCTTCTATGGCAAGGGAAGATGTGTGGGGTACAACAAGGCGACTCGTGTGGGCCAGCCCTCTTCTGTATCGCTATCGCTGAACTACAGGCGAAGTTTCGGCCGTGGTATCTTGATGTCGCAACGCTCCAGGCAGACATCAAGACTGTTCAGAAATTTCAAGCGTGCTCCGGCTTAACACTCAACGCAAATAAATGCGAGCTCTTTCTACTGTCAGAGGAGCGCCGCGACGAGCTTATTTCAAGCTTGCGGGGAATACTACCCGACATTCGATTAGCAGCCGATGACAATATCGAGCTTCTGGGAGACCCCCTTACCGATGCGGCGCTAGAGGGTGTACTGCGCAGAAAACTTGTTGAAGTCAGCCGATGGTGCAGCAGACTTCAAACCCTAGATGCCCACCCGGCGTTATACCTCTTGCGACAAAGTCTCTCCACTCCTCGCTTGACGTATCTTTTGCGTTTTTCACCTTCTTTTAAAAGGACCGACCTTCTGAAGGAAGAAAGAAATGATGATAACACTGAAGACGGTAGCTGGGTTGTAGATGATAGAGAATGCACACTGATGATGATGCTCGAATGTCCGGTTATGGATGTGGAAGCGCCGGTTTCTAGGCAGTAAGAGATGTGTTTATGGTCCACAGAGTCTTTAACCTGCGCAATATCTGTTACGGTACCGATTCACTTTATAAACGCTAACTAACCACTAAAAAAAAACACAAATTGTACGGACTGTTTCGAAAACACGTCAGCGCAGCTTGAACAGCTGACGACTCCTATTGTATATAATGACGACTGTATTGTAATTTTGTATTATTTTGAATGGCAAAACTATTACGAAATAAACAATATGTATGTATTCATATTCTTTAAAACCCAATTATCTATTTATATATTATATTTTAATCATATATATATATACTATATATTTGCATGCTTTTTAATTATCAATTAATACCTATTCATAGTTATTATTACTCATTAATATATTTTAATATCAATTGATATGCCTTAATACGCATTAAATGTTTTTAATACCTATCAATTATTCATTGTCTGCTAGCAGTCGTGATGTTCGAATGTTCGAAGTGTGCGCTCCGCTTAAAAACAGGTGAACAACTGGTTGTGTGCAGCCAAGGCTGCTCAAAGGTATTTCACGGGGGTTGTCTCAACCCCGAGCTCCCCAAGGATGCGCACTCGGCTCCCTGAGAAGCCTGTGACACTCAGGAACCAAGCCAAGGTACGTTGAGCGGCCGACTGAGTAAACTACAGAGGAATTTTGTGAAACTGTGGTTAGCACACACGGAACTGCAGGTGCGAGTTGCCAAAATCGAGGCAATCCCGCAAGAACAGTTTGTCGCACCCTTCACGCTTACAGGGGGGAGGAGGGGGGGGTTTGAACTCTACGCTAAGTTACAAAATTAGCGTGGAGAAATGCGGCGGAACGCGGACAACGCGGAAAAACAAGAAAGCAAAGCTAGCAGACAGCAGAGAATGAGGTGACGTCACCGAGGCAAGGGCGAGAGAGCCTGCTGGAGAGACTAGCAAAAACAACCTCGCAGGCGCCAAGAGAAGGTCGGCGTCTGTGATGACAGTTGCAACTTAAACGGCACTGCTGTTGAGATGGAACCACCGGGTGGTGGTACAGCGACGTCACCAGCTGCGGTAACAACAACACCGACAGCAGATCCAGCTGATCCACAACCGGAGGAGAAGGCAGACGACGATGGCTTTGTTGCGATTCGTAAACGACGAGACAACAAGACAAAACATCGAATGCAGAGGGGCAGCGCAACAGATGGCATAGGCGGATTGGAAGTCTATGCCAGACCTGGGAAGATCTGCGCCTTGAGAGTGGCACGATTGGCGCAGAAGACGTCGGCGGTCGGGCTGCAAGCGTGGCTAGCTGGCAGGGGCATAACTGTGAAAGCGGTGTGGAAGCTACATACGCATGGTAGTGATGCTGTGTTCTGTGTGGTGGTTCGTGATGAAGATTACGCAAACTGTTGCAGAAATGAATTCTGGCCGAAGGGAAGCCTGTTCCGTCGCTGGGTTGGGGACGTCCCCTACGAGAGGATGGTTAAGGAGAGTTTTAGTGCGCCTGGTGGTCCAAGCCCCCGTAAGTGACTGACCAGTTCTAGAACTGCATAGTGGCAACATAGCTCTGCGAGTGCTTCTCTGGATTTGTGAGGGACTTAAGGGGGCAATGGATCTTGCACGTGATGACATGTTAAGTTATTTGACATTGCACTCCTTACAGAGACATTTCAGCGGGACGAACTGCATATCAATGATATGCGGGGGTTTCACCAGCTGGCTATCTTACCTGCGGGAGGTCGGGGAAGACCTGTGGGTGGGTTATCTATCTACCTAAATAAACGCTTACCACCGATGCAATGCGTCAGGAATAATGAATTTTGCGTTGTGTTCTCCTCTGGGAGAGTCGCTGTATTCTATTTTCCACCCACATTCGATTCTGCGGAGGTTGCTGACACGGTGAGCTTTGGACTTTTAGAGTTAAACCTGACCATGCCAACTATCGTCGGCGGTGATTTCAATGCCAGAATCGATTATGGGACCAAAGACGATAAAGACGAGGTGCTGCTTCAGGTGATGGAAAATATTGGTTGAAATGTGCTAACGCTCATGAAGACTATACATATTTAAGTCTCAAAGGAAGCAGCACCATCGACCTGTTGTTTCACAACCATGTCAGCCGTGAAATTGAAAGCTTCGATGTTCTTGATGAAGCGGCCCAAAAGCACCAACCAGTGTTGGCCGTTGTCGATGTTCCCGGTATTTGGCAAGACCGACATAACCCGTCGCGCCGGTTTGCAATGAGACGGATTATTCTATCTCTTTTGGACAGAGCGGTGGGCGCTCTTGAGGTAAGCCCTGACATCGATTCCACTTACAATCAGTTGGAGAGAACGATGAGAAGTGCAGTGAAGTAGAAGAGGTTATGGCAAAAGAGATCACGCCTATATAAGACTCTGCTATGACCATAAAGGGAACACGCGAGGCGGAAGGAACGACGGCTGCTCGAAAGAGCAGAACAAGAGCCTTCAGCTTACATCGTGCGACCTCGTAGAGCGGCGCATCCGCTTAGTGACGGACAGGTAAAGAGCCACCTAGCTAATCTTTTATTCAATCGTGACGTGGCGGCCGTATCTCCAATCGTACAGCATCCGCTTACACTGGAGCAGCAACATGAATCTGCCTTTCGGGGTGGAGGAGGTGTGTCAGGTCCTACGGTCACTCCCGAAGAGAAAGAACTCAGGGCCCGCTATGAGCATTAGATCCAGTCACTTCCTCTTTGCAGAAACTATTTGTGATTTCTTTGACGAAATTATAAAGAGGGGGCGGATGCCTAAAGTCTGGCATGTCGCCAGACATTCTCTTCTGTTCAAGGGTAGGCATGATGATAAAAAGCAGGATCCAAATCTCTATCGTGGAGTGGCGTCAGAACGCACATTGATGTTCTCCAGTCAGAAATCGAGCGAGCTGTGGCACAACCCAAAGGTCATCTGTATGCAGTCTTTTTATTGACTGCGTTAAGGCCTTTGACAAAGCCCCTCGCCATCTGCTGGTTGAAGCATTTCAACGAGCAGGAGTGGGTGGCTCTCTCCTAAGTGTAATAGCAAGTTTCTTTGAGGAGGACAGCTTGTTGGTAGACGGTGAGCAGGGTTTATTAGAGATTAAGCAAAATGTGGGAACTTCGTAAGGAGACCCGCTAAGCTGCGTCTCGGTTACACTTCTCCTTGATGACCTCATCGGTTGCGTCCGCCAGAAGTACCAAAAAGCCGTAGTGGTGATGTATGCAGATGATATCGTGGCCGCTTATCGCGATTTAGGTGCCATCAAGCGCATTACCTCTATGATACAGGCGTTCCTTGTCTCGAAGGAACTTGAGATAAACACCAGGAAGACCAAAGCCATGAAATTCAAGCGTAGAGGTCGATTGGCTGCCAGAGACGTTATACGTTGCTGCGGCCAACCATTGGAGTTTGTTAACTCTTTCCAGTATCTTGGCCTTTGGGTTCATTATACAGGAACAACGTTCACAGCGCATGTAAACGAAACGGTACGAAAGGCACTTGTCTCTCTTAACGGGGAAGTAGACAATGTCCGAAGACTGTCCGTTCTCTCAGCAGTGAGGCTCTTCATGCTTAAGATTGTTCCGGGGCTGATGTACGGTCTTGACAGGGTGTGGAACCACCTCACGCTGGCGAATTTTAACCAGCTTGAAAGGTGTTTTCATTATATATGAAGCGAGTGCTTTGCTTGCCTATCCGAACAAAAAGCCGCTTTGTGTATGTTATGTCAGGCTGCCCACCGGCTACTGAAACAATCCGGCTAAGGCTGAAGATGCCGCGTACAGTACCTTACGAATGTTTTATTTTGGAGTGGGAAGCTAAAATCGAACAGGCCAGACGGGAGGTCGGTAGTTTGGACGTCTTCAATGCCTTGCACCTTTGGTCTGGTCCTGCATGTGACAATCGCCACGTATACACCAGGTATAGTGCATGGTTATCACTACCTGGTATGTTCAAACGCAAGCTTTCACGAGGAGTACGAGTTGTGCACCTGCCGGTTCTGCCTGCAAAGGTGTGTCAAGTACCATGCAGTGGAAGGCACAACGCTAGACCGATAATCGTTGCATTACTTCTCTCGTCGGAAGCGTGAAGAAGCTAGAACTTCATGAAGAAACATTTTAAATGTATATTATACTCAATTTGAGTGAAATAAACGTAATTGTAATTGTATAAATATTTCTTATGATACATTAAAATATATTATTTTGCAATAAATATACCCTATAATAGCATTAAAAGCGACTATTTAACTATAAATATTTCTTATTATACATTTGAATCTATTATTTAGCTATAAATAATGCTTATTATACACTAAAATATATTCTTTAATTATAAAGTATCCAAATTATACATTAAAATCTATTATTTACCTATAAATATTCCAAAATATACAATATATATTGTATTTTTCATCAACATATATATATAATGCATTTATTCAATGTAATCAATCATTCAAGGTGGGAACATGACATTTGAGTCCCTGCGAACGTGTGCACCGTTACGGGGGGTCCAGTGTAGGGACCAGCCATTTCTGGAGAGTGCCCCGAACCGAGGCCGCATTGCCCCGTTGCACATCCAGCGACAGGCGCTGTCTGAGAAAATCACCCGCTCGTTTGTCTCTGCTGGCTAGAATCAGGCGTTTCCCGACCTTTTGTAGCAAACTTCGAGTGGATGGACCGGGCCCGCCAAGGGTCTCGAAGGCAAAGGGATAAACTTGTACGGGTACCCGATGTTCTGGTACTTTCTAACCTTGTTTGCCTCGGCGAGAGCCGAAGCATGACTAGCCCGGGCCGCGCCAGCACTGACCGTTGAAGGGGCTAATGAGTCAGTAACTGTCGCGTCCCAAACCAGCATGCATCCGCTCTCAAACGGAGTTAAGGTCAGCCCGTCAGGTCTCTTGCCGCCCTCCCTGTCTAGCCCGACGGGTTCAGGGACGCACGGCAGACCACTGGATCGTAAAGCTCGACTGAAGGTTTCATTCAGGGCTTGGTGTCTTGCTCGCCTACCTGCGCTGACGATACAGGACAGCCCGTGGCGTCCGTCTGGCCCAACGACGTCTCCGCAGACGCAGGTATGAGTGTATACAATGTCTGTTCCCAAACGAAGTCCGACGGCAATCCTTACCGACTCATCATCTAACAGGGTCCCGATCCGGGCACAGGGAATGGCGTGTAGCCATGCGCCCGCCCCCTTGGAGGAGACGGCGCGCAGCCTGGCCTTGTCGGCGTCCGTCGTGCATCCCGCAATGAGGTCTACGACCCTTTGCTCATATAGAGCTGTTGACCATTCTTCTGGTGTCCAGCTTCGGCGGGCTTGTGGCCGCACAGGGCAACTGCTCTACGGTGGCTTGTTTCCAATCGGGCTTCTAAGTCTGTGAGGGCAGCCGAATCGAGGAGGGTTCTAGCCTGTTGCATAGACCTGTGAAGCTGCCAGAGCTATCTCAGATAAGACAGTCGCATCAGGTAACCCTAGGCCACCCCAAAGAAACGGGGAGTAGAGCTTGTCGGCGTGCACCCGTGGATAGACTGAGGTTCAGCAACGCCTCCACTGTAGCTAGCATGCTGTCGTTAAGTCGTTCAAGAAGTCCGGAAGCCAGTGAACAATCTGCACCTCGAAACAAGTGGTTGAGACGTAGGGCCGAAAAGGAGGATCTCAGAAGAAAGAGGCCTCGATGAGAACCCACCAAGTGAATGCGTGACATCGCATCTTCTAGCTTGGCCAGCCACCCTCTCGAGGGCAGCCGGAACTCCTTGCGGGAAAAGAGGTACACCCAGCAACTCTAAATCCGTGCCGACAGTCTTGCACCCTGGGAGAGCTTCCAGCACTTCAGAGTCCGCAGCACCTCCTACAGCATGGACCTCACACTTCGCAGAGTTTAGAGCCAGGCCGCTCCGTTCAGCGAACTCGATGATTCTGTGGATGTCCCTCAGAACTGCATCGGGGGCGTACACCGTCGTCCAAGAACCCTACGTTGAGCGGGCACTCGAGAGAGTCAACTAAGTCTTTGACTGCCAGGCAGGACAGCGGCGGGCCCAGCGGGTCGCCCTGCTGTACCCCAGTCTGCGACATTATGACATCGTGCGGCAGAAGAAGGCAGGATGGCTCCTTATAAGCAAGTTCCACCTGGTGGAACATGCTCGGGGCCCAAGCTTTCACCGCGCTCTACAAATGGTCCCTTCGAATACTGTTGAACGCGTTCCTGAAGTCAAGCTTGACCACAAGGGTAGCTTCGGAGCGTGACTCCAAAAAGGACCGAGTCGAATGCACTGCGGCCTCGCATCCTCCCGGTGTCGCAAACCCAAGCTGATGGTCACCAAGCGCACATGAGATGTCTGCCTTGTTCTCAAAGATGCCGATTTTGCCGCTAGCCTCCGGATTGCAGATGAGCATGCGATGGGCCTCACGCTGCCATCTTTCTTCTTGAGGGCGAAAAGTCGGGCCCCAAAGATGAGCGGTCGCCATTCGGAGAGCGGCGAGCCCCAGCGAAGAAGATCAACGACTTTGGCGAGGGCGGCCGCAAGGCGGTCGGCGACAGCTCCTAAAGCGGGGGACAGCAGGTCTTGTAGTAGCCGTGGTCTGATGAAATCAAGGCCTGCGGCGGAACTTCGCGAAAACGTTTTTATGGCGGATCGAACATTGTCGGCTGATGTGGTTGATGGCAAGGGCACTTGAGGAGGGCTGGGCCAGGACAGAGGTGACGGCGCGGGCGGGTGCTTATCCAAGAGCGAAACCGTCTCGCTAGGCTTCTGCGCCAGCGTGTCTTCTGAGATTAAGACCCTGGCCGTCGAAGAGACGTCGCCTTCCGAAAGCTTGGTAATGGCTAGCCGGACGGTATCAACTGAGCGCTGTCGGGGACGTACGTTTGAAGGAGGACTACTGCCATTGTCAAACCGTTTCCCCTGAGCAAAGTCGCGAAGGTTCTTCCGGACAATAACCGCCAATGACCGGTCATCCTTCCCACCATCGGGGAGGCGGAGGACAACGGGCGCGAAAGAGAAGAGGGAAAGCCAGGCCGTGTCGTCGTTGTTCTCTGCGACTGAGCACAGGACCTTAGTGAACTCTTCGGCTACTTGCCTACGCACTGACTTTGGCAAAATGCGGACCAACCTCCAGCGGCAAAAGACGTATTGAATAACGCCGATTAATCCATCCGCGGTAAACCGAGAGTTTGAGGGCCGTGACTCATCGTCAATGTTGTAGGCAACCCCTCCGTGCTTGGTCGTTATGTGTCGACGTAGACCTCTTCGTGTAAACGAAAGCCCGCAGGTTGGGCAGGGGGCCCTGTTGGGGTCCGACTGCCCGGACCGCGGGCTGGCGGGCCCGCGGTTAGGCGTGTTGTCGCCGTGGTCTGTCATTACAAGGCGAGACCTTTTAACTTGCCCACTACAGAAAGCAGTCCCATCAGAGGTCGCAACGCTTCCTCTAAAGACCTCAACACCGCAGATAATTCTGGTCTGATTCCCTGTAGAAGATCAGCTAGCCCTGAGAGCGACGAACCGGTGCCGGCGCTTGAGCGGGTCTTACTTGCTCTCGGGCTCTTTTTCGAGTGGTTGTAGCGACGGGTCCTGCTCGTTGGCGACCTATAGCCGCGCTTCTTCTTTTGAAGCTTCGGTATAGGCTTCGGCTTGGGTAGGACGACCTGCGGATATATTGTATTATTCATTAAAATTAGATATTTAGATTTAAATGTTTATTATTATACATTAAAATCTATTATATAATTATAAATATTTCCTATTATACATAAACCTATTATTTAGCTATAACTTCTCTTAAATATACATTAAATTCATTATTTGACTATAAATATTCCTAATTATACATTAAAATATTTGATTCAACTATAAATATTCCAAATTATACCATTAGCATATATTATGTAACTTTAAAACTTCCTAATAATATTTAACTATAAATCTTCCTAGTGAGAGAGTAATTGGCGGAGAGACCGTGCAAGAAGAGGAGGCAGAGCGACTACATGCCGCATGTAGGTCGGGGAGTTCGGCGGTGTGCCAGAGAGAAGCCGTAAGGCGGCCGGTGAGTCGGCGGTGGAAATTAACCAAGCAAATCCAAGGTGGCTCATGAGAGCGTGTCGGGACGGTGTACATGCAACTTCTATGTGCAAAGCGGGAATACGCTATTGCTTGCCAGATGTCTCGAGTTATGCACGCTCAGCGTAAGGTGCGCAGTCAAGGTGAAATGGAGCCAACATCGCCCTCTCTTTTGCCGGCCATATTTACCAGCAGCAGATGGGCATGCTATGAGCTATGCAATCCCGTTTCTTCCATCGTATCAAAAAGGCACGAATAACACAAACGAGCACGCTGTCCTCAGGACAAATCATTTCGGTGATGCCGTCAAAGGAATGCATTCCAGGTTTCAAGGAGAAGGCATGCAGGTGCGTGTTGGCTAGACTTCAAGGCCACTGAGGGCACTGCAAAAGTTGCTGCACGCCTAGCGGATGTTCTCGGGTAGGAGGCTCTTTGGAAAATGCCGTCATAACCACCATCCCACAGAAGGATACCATACCCTGGAAGCGACATGTCCGCGGCCGGATGACACGTTCAGCTCGTATGTAGCTTGCTTGCTTCGCGTTGCATGTACGATTGGTTGGTGTATTTGATGTGCATGCAACTTCGACGTGCTAAGCGCGCGGGCGTATACCATATTCTACATAACTTGGCACGCGTGCCGGGTTGTGGTGCTGATGCACGTACGTTCAGCAACTACAAAAGGTTTGCAGTCATGCCTTTGCCGGTCGTATTTAAGCAGCAGATGGCCAGACTGTGGGCAATGCGATCCCGTTTCTTCCGTCGTATTGAAGAACGCACGAGTAACACGAACGACCTCGCTGTTCTCAGGGCAGTCATCACTAAGGTGATGCCCCCTAAAGTGAATCAGAAAAAGATGACTCCTGCTTTAGAGGATTTTCGAGTTTCGCTGCTCCGCTATGGTGCCGCATTGGGAACGCCGGCGCCTCTGGATTCACGGGCAGGAACTGTGCGATAAAGCCAAGAGGTACTGCAGGGACCATAACCCCTAGTCATTGAGCGAATCCACCAGCGCAGCTGTCCTTTCGTCGTTAGGTCTATCCAGTCGAGCGTTAAAGCCGCCGGCGACGATAGTGGGTTTATAGAGGTCGACCAGATCCAGACAACGGGTTAGCTTCTCTATCAAATCGGAGGTGTTCTCTGATCCGCTTGGACGTACATACATCGCTATAATATTCATCATGTCACTCTTTAACACGAAGCAATTATCGGCTGCCAGGAGTGAAGTCATATTTCCGACACGTTTATTATACAAAATTGAGACCCCTCCACTCGGACGGCCAACGTCACTTAGTCTCATGGCTGGGCAGCTGCTGATATCAAAATTTGGTATGTGAATATTGCCGGTGGCCCATGTCTCCACAAGAATGAGAGCGTCAATACCGGCGAGGCTCGTTGGGGGCAGCAACCGTAAAGTGGACTCAATTCCCTCTGAATTCCAATCCACCAGCCTTAGTAAGGTCCCGTCTGTTCGTACGCCTGCCGGACAACGCGAGCAATGAAGTCGTTGAGGTTCGGCTTGCGAGGAATGGGACTCTTGTAGCTTATCTTCTGCTGATGTTGAGTCGTTTTGGGTGTACATCTTCCTTCGCGGTCTGAGTGGCGTTCTTTATTTATACTGGCAACAAAAGACTCTTCTGTAGCGTTTGAACTTTTACTTCTAAAAAATCGCTGCCCGTCTGGCTATCACTTTAAATACGATCACCGCAGCTTCCTCGGTTTTTTTTGTAAGAGTACACATTCTGGTGAACCAGAACTCGTTGTGGGTACGTCATATTGTAAACTGAGATACCTCATCGCTCTTTGCTAGCAATAAGTTTCTCATTTAAGTTCTTGCACTGTTGTGTAAACTGCGGGACAGTTACGCAGGCAAGGGTTGAGTTTGGTCGTTCAGTACTGAGTCGCCTAGCGAGCTGCTCGACCCGCGTCAAAAACTTGTCTCCTTCGAGCTCCATGCACTCGTGGTAGCCGCCGTGCAGAATAACACTGACAGGACCATCGGATTTCTCAAGAAAAGTATCTACCTGGCGACGATAGTGGCGATGTCTAGCGCTGGGCAGGTCTTCACCGTTACCGAAGTCTTCCTCGGCAATTGTGCCAAGATCTTGCCTTTCAGTTGACGGATTGCACTGTCTCCAACCACTAGCACAGACTTTTTACGCTTCACCATACTACCCTGTTTTCGCGTGTCATCTTGACTGTCATCCTCCATTCTCAAAGATGCAGCTTCTTGTAAGTTTGCCATGTTCGCCTCCAGCTTCTTCATTCTATTAAGCAAATACAGCACTTCTCTCACGATCGGTGCTGTCAGATCTGACATTTTATCAACCTGCGACATGAACTGAGGCATATCGAACGACAGTCCTTCCGTGGCCTGGCAAATGCGGCAGCGCCACAAGGTACTAGGCTTCTCAGTCAGGTCTCGTTCGTCGTTGGCCCTGCATATCGCGTGAAATTGTCGACAAACACACACCGCACACCAGAAGAAGGCCGCCAAGTGGCTGCGCGCACCTTGTACAGGCTGCCATTACTGGTTGGTTGGGTACTTGCTGCGCTGCTGTCATCTGTTCGTGGGTTCGTGAGCTGACTGCGAAGCATCGCTGCTTTTTGTTCGTTTCGACTACTGGTAGGTCGTTTAGCTGCCCCCTGCCTGTAACACAGGATCTGCTATGTTTACGTCTTCGAGTAGCGCACGGGACCCGCCTTCCGTCCTTTTACGCTGCTAACGTAATTCGAGCCGGTCAAAAGCTTGGAGTGCGGTTGCGCCGGATTAACACTTTAAACCGGGATCCGGGCCGAATTTTTCGGCCTTCTGAGTCTCTGTAGAGGTGCTCGAAGTCACCACCGAGTTCACCATACACAGGCCGTTACCAAACACAGAACTAACACATTCAACAAGAGTGATTTCACGGAGCTTCACTGGCGTGCATCCTGCTTCGAACACGTCAAGCAGACGACTTCAGTTTATAATATTATATTACGTGTTCATGGTTATCAACATTCTCGGCGTGGAGGCTGGGCGAGGAAATGGCAACTGCGGTGATAAAAAAGAAAGCCGAGCTACGCAGTTACAGAAGAGAACGGACAGCGTTTACGGCATCAACAGATGACGTGGCTTGTAATCGAACGGGTTCGCAGGTGTTGGGACAAGCACGTCGGACCGGTGGGGGAACACAAAATGATCGCCATGCGCCAGGAAAACATGTTGTTGATTTGGTCAGATTGTGCAAGTGTAATCTTTATGGTTTGAGTACTGCGCGGGTTGTTGTTGCAAATATTAAAGATGGAACGTCTATTATGACCTTTGATGTCAAATCGCTGCCCTTAATCTACAAAGTCAACATATAGACTACACTTCAGCTTGAACAGCTTATCCTAGATTACCCGAGCAGCTCCTCAATTGCTGAGAGAGCTGTCATCATTTAAATCCGTGCCGCTTTTCCGGTGTTACGACCACTTCTCATCCAAGAAAGGCCTCTTCTTACTATTACTCCTGCGAATATCTTGTACGAGCATCATCTCACTGCTACTTCTCTCCAAATCTCTGTTTTCGATTTTGTTTGCTTTCGTTTGGAAACATTTTATCATGTTTATTTTCTGTATAATACATTAAGATATGTTACACATATATAACTTGTTAGTCTTCGCCAGATGAGCTGCATAACCAGCTTCGGATGCGCCGCTACCGATCATAGAAGGGACTAAGGAGTCGGTAACGGTTGCATCCCAAACCAGCATTTTGCCTCGCTTGAATGGTGTAAGTGTCATACCGTCTGAACGTCTGCCGTCCGCCGCTGCTAAAGGTCTCATTAATAGCGGCATGTCTCGAGAGTCGTCCTGCACTAACAATGCACGTGATGTCCTTGTTTATCAACGGGGTGACCACATTGGCCCCGATGAGGGCTAACTATGTCTGCCCCTAGCCGTAGGCCTACTGTTGTGCGAATCGACTCATCATCAAGAAGGGTACCTATGGGGGCACTGGGAAGCGCGTGTAGCCAGGCGCCTGAATCCTTGGCGGATACGGCGTTTAGGCGAGCTCTGGCTGTGTCGTCGGCAGCTTCGTTAAAGAGACGTCGTTGTACCTCATCGAGCAGAGGGGCACTCCAGTCACGCTGGGATAGTACGTTTTAAGGCCTACCCCCGCACCGCGCTTCAAGGTTCTCCTGAAAATGGGGCTATTCGGTTTCTAACTAGCCGACTCCCGCTGTATCTAAAAGGGGAATTGCCCTGTCTTCTGCGCGTGCAGCATTGATGAGACTATAGCAGGTCCGGCCAGGGTCA
>QVRM01003499.1:0-27810 GCA_003439945.1 Dermanyssus gallinae | reverse complement strand
TTAGTAATATCACTCTCACTTCGAAACAAGACTTCTTAGAGACCATGTTTCTCTCTACAGTTCCCAATATCGTTCTTAGAATTTTTATAGAAGGCCCGTATATATTTTTATTTATATCAATATCGTTGTGGTCCTCGATAAATATCACAAGAGCGGAAGGAGGAGGAGGGGTGCTTCAGTTTATCTCGGGTCTTGCTGGAGTGGCCAGCCTCGATGAGGCGGATCGAGTGCAGCGACTAGCAAATGCGAAAACAAAGAAGAGCAATCTTATATGGTAGCCGACGGGCGGTCGGTCGCCTTCCGAACAACGGCATCGTCGAGCCGCCCACAGCAGCAGGTTGCGCCGGAGGTGGTTGCATTGGCCGATCTGTTTTGGGTTTGATGACCTATGGCTATTGGGGGTTTCCGCCCGGCCTCCGCTTGGTAACGCAAAACAACAACAAGCAGCAGCAACAACAACAACAACAACACAACAGCGACAGTAGCAGCAATAGCAGATGTTCATTAGTGTCGCGCGCGATTAGTTAGCCTTCTGTTTGTTATCTGGTTACTTGAGAGGGAAGCAGAGAGAGAAAAAGAGCATGCAGGAAAACAAGGAGGTGGTTGAAAGCCAGCCAGTTACTGATTTTGTCCATCAGTTTTGTTCATTTGTGGACTCTAGTCTCTGATGTTCTTCGTCGTCGTCGTCCTCATTCTTGATGATCGTCATCATCATCATTATCATCATTGTCAACATTGTCGTGTCATCATTATTATGATCGTGGCCGCGGTAGCAGTGATGACGCATGCTGAATCACAGACTCGAGCCCCGCAGTCCTTGCTGCCTCTGCGCCATTTGTGATTGTCCTACCGTCCTGGTGATTGTCGTCTCTGTTGCTATTACTGGTGTTGTTGTTGTCAGTGGGCTTGTTGCTGTTGTTGTTGTTATTGTTGCTGTCGTTGTTGTTGTTGTTGGGTACAATGTCGTCACCGAACGCCCCTTAACAGGTGGTCCAATTCATCACCACGAGAGCTAATTTGTCTTCCCATGTTTTGGCCCTCACAGTCGACCTCATTGTGCACCTCCTAATTACACGCGTGCACGCCAACGACCGCTACGTGATGCTTGCCATCGAATCGGCGACCAGCTCGGTCGAACCTGATGATGGTAGCTGGTGCGCTGTGGGGCTGCTGGTTGGTCAAACACTAAGGCTACTGCTGCTGCTATTCTCTACTAGTAGAACACTATGATGAGTACGACGATGATGTCCATAACGCAGAGACACACAAAGATCCGCGCAGTAGTTCTACGTGAAAGCGTAAAGCCGAGAGAGGTGCGTGTGTGTACCCGGAAAAAGAAGAGGAACAGCGTTAGAACAAGTGAATCAAAGCAGCTAGAAGAAAAAGCGCGACAAGCGGCGAGAAAGACCGAGAAGCTGGGAATAAAAAATGAGAAAACCACAAAAGACACTTCCTAACGAAGAAACCGAGAGAGACCGAATGACGTAACGATGAAACCCATGGAGGCAAAATTACGTAATGAATAAACCCAGAGGGGGAAAAGGTCCTAACAAAGACCCCGAGAGACACAAAAGGTTCTCACAGAAAAACCAAAAGATGCCAAAAAACTCACCTGAGAGAGGCAGTAAAATAGACAAAAGAGGGAGAGCGAGAGATAGAGGTGAGAGGAGAAAGAGTCCAAAACAAAGACTGGAAAAAAGCAGAACGCGACGAAGAGAAGGGTATAGGAACTCTCTGAAAATAGATTGTTAGTTGTTGTCGTTGTTGTTCAATAACACAAACGCATCGAGAGGAACACGGCGCAAGCGTGCGTGCTCTATTGCTCTCTGTCAAACTCTGTGGTTTGTGGCCACCTCAGCCTAATAACCATAATAATCGTAATCATAGTAATCAAATTCTGATCATTATCATCCTCATGATCATCATCATAGGAGAGGAAAAGGTGGCATCATCGTCTTAGCCGTCAGGTAATCGGCGGAACGAACGCCGCCGCCTGGCACTGCACGCGCGCATTGTAATAATCGGCTTCACATGTTATGTTTCGATCGCACCGCACCGTCAATCGGCGGGGCTTCGTTAACGCTTTGTGCGAAACGCCACCATGCCATCACCGCTTTCATCATCATCATCACCAGCAGCAGCATAACCATTATCGTCATCACACAACCGTCTTCTTCCTCGTTACCATCATCATTATTATCATCATCATCATCAAAACCATCATAAACATCACCGCCCACCAAGCTTAACGTTCGCTGGCTCTTACCGTTCCTGTGCCGGGCCCATCTGTGAAGGCAGGCAACCAGGCAGACACAGGTAGCCGCATGCTTCGATTCCCACCGCCCGCTTCAAACGCACGCACATCAACGCAGGCTACAATAATAGCGACAACAACAACAATAACTTAACCCTCGCTTGGAACCGCTCGTTCAACAACGACGTATGCTAGTCTTTATTATTAATACATATTATCGCCATCGACAACAATGATGGCATTCACCGTGACGATGACAGCGGCGGCAACAATCGCCTGCGTAGTTTATGCATTCATAATATATATATATAGTATATATATAGTATATATATATATATAGATATATATATATATATATATATAATATGTAAAAATATATATATTTACATATATATATATATCTATATATATATGTAAATATATATATATATATATATATATATAAAGGCGAGCACTCCTGAGTGTGCAATGTATTGTAAATGATTAATACATCATCACAATATTTTCTAAGTATTGTTGATGATGATATGAATGATAGTAGAAAGTAAAAAGTGTATTATCAGTGGAGCTTCTGTTAGCAGTACCTGTACAATCAGTACCAGAAGGCTAATTGCGAACAAAAAAACTGACTACAAAATAGTTACGCGTTGCTGAAAAAATTAACGTCATTGGCAAATAAGGCACCACAAGGTCCTCCGTCCTGTTGTAAACGCCGGAAAAACACATATATATATATATAATATATATATATATATATATATATATATATATATATATGTTGCCTTACGGCCAAACCGCTCGCCAGTCCTTTATCTACTCGCTCAACGGTAGTACTAATCAGCTTCGAAGATGTTTAAAGTGGGGGCCTTTTGCCCACCTCCTTCCGTTATCATGTTGAAATAGAATCCATTCATCGCGTAAAGGGATTCCCGCTACCCAACGAGGCGGGTAAAGCTGGGGGTAAATATTGCTGTTGTTTCTCCAGGAGAGCGTTCCCTGGAGCTCGGTTCGGCCTAATAGTAGCTTCTCCGTTGGACGGACTTCGTCGGACTCAGCAGCCTACGCCGATCTTGCCTGTACCGCCATCCCATCTAAATCGGGGGCGTACCCGATCCTTTAGGCGCTCGCGTAGACCCGATAACCGCAACTGCCGTGTTTTTTCGGCAGAACAGCCCTGCTTGCTCTTTCATCGGCCGCATCATCATGATCATCATTCTCGTGATCGTAGTCGTGGAATAGCCATCATGTGAAAGACGATGTTCAGCTATCTAACTCGGCTCAACGGTGGATCTCAAGCGTCGCTCGATCTCTTCTCGATGGGGCCAGTGGGGCGGATGCGCCACTGGCCGGCCGGCATGGGGCGTATCGACAACGACGACGACGACGACAACGACGACGAACCCGAGCGTAGCTGGTGACGTGTACCGGTAGCACGAAGCACGCCAAGCCGAGGTTGCCCATCAGGTGGTCGCAGCAAGCCGCCCGTCGTTTGCCTACCCTCGGGTGAGTCTGCGTGTGGGTGGCTACAACTGGGTGAACGGGGGGCGTGTCTCCGAGAACGGACCGGGCACGCAATGATGGGCTCGTAAGGACCAGTCACGCAATGATGGGCTCGCGATGGGCGGACAATCAAAGGTGTCCCCCGGCGGTACAGCTGGCCACTTCCAACAGCAAGGGAGGCGGAGGGGGGGGGGCGGTTGAAGTGAGGGCAGAGGACGATGGATGAGAACAAAGCGCGATCAACATGCTGCTTGTTGGGCAGGTGACGGGCGCAGACGCAGAAATAGAGAGCGAGGAGCCGAACTGCAAAGCATAGTGACAGACAGCCGCTAGATTGAAGGCAAACTCAAACGTGAGTAAGAAAGCAACTATAGGTGAGAGCGTTGAATTGAGCAGGTTCGGAAAAGCTACATCACGAAACAGAGAAAGATAAAGGAAGAACACAAAAGTAATCCAAACGGTTCCAACTTTACTCACTCTAAACTTGGGCGTGATTGCACTGCTTTGTGTATGGCGGAAGCGACTGAAGTAGGATTAATTACGTCCTTCGTGTTTTGTCTTATGTTCATATTATTATTGCACTCACATAATAGTTTACCTAAGTTTTATATGGATCGTGTTGAATTGATTTGTAATGACGTACGCACGTATTAGCTTCTGTTTGATTTATTGAAACTAAACGCACGAGAATATTCTTGTTAGCACATTCTCTAATTAGCCCTAATTGTCGTCGTCGTTGTTTAGATTGTTTTTTATTTTCCGTGTCGATCGTAATATTGTTGCTTAACACGATACATAGCTTACGTCGATTTATCTAACACCATGACAAATATCGCAACATGTTTTGTCATTAATCTTTACAACCGATCATGAGTCTATCGGGACCATCGTTGCACAGCCCTTTCTAGGCAACACGTATTTTTCTGCTGCCCTTCTCATTCTTCGGCAACCTGAAAGAAACAAGTCTAAATTTAATCACTGATGATGAGCGTCTACATATGTCGGTGTTGAACCTTCATGGCTATATCGCATTAGGCATCACCTCTACCTTACACCGGCCCTTCATGTTACTACTATCTGCTCACAGGTGAAGAAGATACGGCATCGATACAGTTCTAAGATAAGGTACCGAGTGCAGACTTGTGCAGTCGTCCCAACGACAAAGAACGCAACGAACAGACGGGGCGCAGGGTTGAGCTACTCAAAAATGTACCCTTGCTTTTAGCCCTCCTTGGGCGTACATCTGCGATACGAGATCAACGCCACGATATCCCGACCACGTTTTCGTAGCCTTCTCCTGGTGGTCGTGATGATGATGATGCTGTTTCTGCTTTGGCAAAGAAAGTACGGGAATTCCCAATTGCCTTGAGAATACCAGACCGAACATAGCGCCTACTTGACCCCCCCCTCCCCACAGTTCGACGGTTGTGTCTAAGCGCCAGTTTTCTACGCACACCCCCGCCAAGGACAGGGTACAACTTAACAGAGGGGCGCGCTCAGACCTCGCTCAAGACGGGCGAGACTGGCGCTGGGAAGAGCCCTCTTCCTTATCCAGCGTAGCAGCACTAGTGGTGGCGGTGGTGGAAATAGAAGTAGTAGTAGTAGTGGTGGTAGTAAAATCAATAAATAGCTAATCTTCAATGCACCCACTCTGGGTTTGAGAAGAGGGCCGACCGTAAGCCATGTCGAGCAATGTTCGATTCGATCGGGGCGCCCCTACGCGATAGCGGTGCTCGCATAGGCCAGTATGAAGCGCGAGGATTATGCCTTGACCCCACTACCACCATCACCACCCCTGCCACTATCATCATCAGCACTATCGTTCAACTTGCAAAGACGTCTAGCAGAGCCGCGCAAGCAGTAGACTTTCCTATTTGATCAACTGACAGACAGGCAAAAGATGCTTGGGCTCAAGTCAAGTTGAGCTCGGTGCTTTCATAAACTCTTCTTGATTGGGGATAGTCACGGTGAAGATAGCGGTTCTTTCGGCCCAATATGCCGTGTAGATAGATAGAAATTATGCCCCTCCCCCACCTCGCTGGCTCTTTGCCTTCCTTCTGTGGACGAAGGGAGCAAAATCTATTTGTAGCAAAAGGATTTTCGTTATACGATGAACTTTGAGCAATGGGGCAGCTCTCATTCGTGGTGGTTAATTATTGACATCAGCGAATGTTTCAGCAAAAGTGTAGGCTTGGTGGGGTTTACTAGAATTGGAAGCATTGATCTAACCTAGCTTGTGGAGGGAAAGTGAAAGTGGGTTAAGAGATCATCATAGTACAGGAATAAATCAGGAAACACGTGCCCTTAGCGCAACTGGGTTGTTGATCCATCATGGCAAACGATTGTTGGGTTTATCAGAAGTAGTATTAGTAAATCCAAATACTTGAAAACCAATTTATCCACGTAGAACGTTAAACATGACATCATCATAAACATCAGTATAATGCTAACAGATAGTTACTAAATGATAGTCTGACTTTAAGGACAGTGTTGATGCTGCTAGCATGGCGCGCTGTCCCACTGTTTTACCAGTCATACAAAGACTCCAGAGAGAAAGGCCGCTTGCTAGGTTATGTGGCATTATTGCTTTTGTACAACTGCCGATGAGATTGACTGTTTTTTGCGCCTTCACTCTAAGCCGAAGCCTTAATGTACCGAACCCCAATATCTAAATCTCTAAACTATGTATGGGAAACTCGAAAATATCGCATACTATAGGATTTTCGATTAGCTAGATATATACTTTGATTACGATAACTATGTAATACAATAATTAGTCATTTAGTTAAATAAAACCTAATGTATAATTTCAGGAAGATGATATACTCGATATTTGTACGCTCAATCTAACACTCATGCACGGAAGATTTACAGAAGACACAACGCATGCCGCCCCGTCAGAGATTACTGCACTACTTTTCAACGTGGGACAGTTGCTAGCGTCGCATAAGGCATCATTTGTTTGGCGTACATTATAGAAAATTCAACTAAGTTATGAAACAAATGTCTCTCGGATGGACGCACAGGGCAGACAATCGACGCATGGAACAAAACATAAGCGAACACTCAAGTTCCTATTTTTAATTCAGACCCTATTCCTTCCGGCTACGGTACTTTTAGAAAATCTTTGCACCGTATCGTACAGGCTCCATCGCCAGCATACATTATCTGTGATTCAGTAGTTTACCAAACATTATCAACAAATATGTACCCCAATTTTTCCAAGCTTCCAAGGGGAAATAGCGTATATCAGCCCTGCCGAAGTGCAATGGGAAATCCGGGCCTCCTGGGGCCTTTACCTCCTTGATCACTGAGGGCTTGGTACTAAAGGTGTTTCTGCCAGAGGCAAATATACGACCGAAGCTACACACGCCATTTGCCACAGATAGGACGTATTATGGGTATCAGCAAACGTGCTATAAGCAATTTAATGAATCATCTCGTGTTACATCGAATCGTAATCGTGGCGCAGTTCTTAATGATTCGTCAGCTTTCGTTCCGTACAAGCATTGCTTGCGGCACTTGTTTGCATGTTACAGAGAGTACTCATTACAAGAACAGCATTGCAAGAGTACGACTATGGTAGACCGACATCTTGCGATGGGTTTTTTTTTAGCAGCGAGCTGACGCGGCTGACTTAAGGGGGTTTAGAGGAGCCCCGAGACTCGTCCGCATTGTCGCCCGATACCAACCCAACGGACGTTTGGTTGGAAAATATCGATCCGTTTCTATGGCGTTTACCGTTATCGGGACCAATTGACACACGTCGGTGATCTCTGCGTCCCGAACGTCGGCCACTCGACCGATTACGCTTCTAACGTCGCTCGGGCGACGTTCGACGGCAGCGGAATAGCGAAGTTTGTCTTTTTCTTCTTCATCGTCGACATAGCTTTTTTTCTACATGTTTAGCTGACTGGTCATGGCCTATTTCTACGGCCTGTTGCGGCAATGTTTAGGCATGTTTACGGCCTGCCCCGGTTGTAAATGGCAGTGATTTGACGCACGACACGTGGCTGGAACAGCCCGTAAGCCCGCTATCAATAGCTACTAGCCGAACATTGAACCCCGCGTTTAATTGTTTGCGTGATTTCCTCTTTCAAATATATATATATATATATATATATATATATATATATATATATACATGTAAACAACGATACAGATATGTCGGGACCTGCTCACGGTTAGCATTCCAGCGGCACTCATACCTGTGCAGCCGATGATTATTAGCCATCTTGTGGCCTCCGACGAGTCTTAAGTTGTCAGTTCTCCGCGTTGTCGTCGTGTCGATGTTTTAGTTATTGAGGCGACACAGCTAAGACACGATACACGATACGCTGGCTACTTGTTTTATCTAAAGCTATCACGCTTAACATGACTAAAGTTACATGAGAGTAGAGATACACACATACACACGCACACACACGCAAAGTTATGTAACAAGCACAAAGCAATCGTATGTGACATAACTTGGCCGCCACGGATTAAACTCATACTTCTCATCTCGTACTCTCTTCGTCTCCACATTACGTACTTCTCTGGTTAGACAACAGTCGCTTGAGCTGGCTGAGGTAGGCGGAGGTATGTGTACATGGCTGTGTGCTACCCGTGGCCCGTGGCGCAGGCCGCAGCATGATACGGTTACGCCGTCGAGTCGACGTTACGGATAGCGAATACGAACCGTGTGGTTTTCCTTCTGACGGTTGGACGTTTGAATTTCCTGACGTTGTAGGCCGCAACGCTACGAAGGCACTACGAGGAATCTATATAATCGTATATGGATTACTTAAGGCGAGCACTGCCGAGTGTGCAAACGTATTGTAAATGATTAATAAATCATCACAATATTTTCTATATCGCGTATGCTCGTCTCATACACGTGCACGGATGCTTATCGCGCTAACGGCGCTTTAAGGACCCGTGTACGTCAACCATATCATGATTACATGACACGCTGATAGTACATGCGGTAAGCGTCGTCATTTCTAGTGGCACGCAAAGTCCACGTGAAGTAACTGCACTTGATCAATTCGTAGATGCCGGTACGCAACACAACTTGCACTAAGCAATTGACGGATCCATAGTTTTGGTTAAGGACTCTGAAGTGCACCTACACATCTAATGCGTTTTTCATATCGATGCAATTCTCCCTTAATTCGGGTGCCTCACCTCATGAAATACAATTAAGAAAAAGTGCTGCTGAAGGTGTGCAAACCATATTCTTGTAGCGCGGTTGGAAATCACCAGCGGAATATTGGTGTCACGAATTGCAAATTGAGCATATGCTAGCAGAAATCGTGACAATCGGCCCAATTACTTGATCCATGTTGAGTTTTAGTCGATACAATTCACTCACTGGCATGTTCTTGTCATTGCTTTTGGGCTTGATATGGCATGCATATGGATAATATAAAATATAAACATCACGTTGACTAATTTTTTAATTGATTACCTTACTGCCCGGACGTAGGTGTGAATTATGTTATTAATGCTACTCGCAAAACTCGCAAATGCATAAAGTAGTTAGGGGTTGATGAATATATCATTGAACATTCATCAACACAGTTGTTATAAGCCTGAGCAACGTCCAAACGCTTTCACTCAGTAATAGATATGAAACCAGTGTATCTGTTTGAGGTAATAGGAAATAAACTTTACTGAAAAACTGGAGAGAACATTATTCACTAACTAGAATGCCGATAAAATAACTAATTTGATTAGTGCGGTACAACACATGACGATTAACTCTAAAAAATAACCAAGCATATAAAACATATGCCTAGGAAATAATGGATAATATTGGTTAGTTAATAAAAATGGTTAGCGCAAAACATAGAAGAGCGAAATGAAATGTTGAGTAGGGTTGGTCATTTAAACCGCAGTCATGATGAGTGGCGCAAGTTCGTAGCTTGTAGAAACAAACACAAGCCCAATTGAGCTCAAAAATGCTCGATCAAAAGAGTCTTACTTAAAAGGAAAAGTTTGTTTCGTGTAGTAATGTTTTAAAACGGCAATCTCTGACATAAAAGGTAAGCGAAGAAACACTTTTTTAAATGGGTCCCTGCAAGATGCTGATACTAGTAATCATGAAGATGTGCTGAATCAAATAAGCCTCAATTTTGCTAAAGCTGGTACATAAAAAATACGAGGTTTTTAACTGATTGTTTACTGGTAAACGATCTACGTGTATTTGCAGTCCCATCAGCTAATTTAATATCAAAGAGAGTACATGATATCATTATTTTGACAGCCACTGGTAATGATGGAATACTAGGCAGATTGATTATGACTAATTCTGGTACTCTTGCTTGTCTGCTAGGATACCCGATAAAGTTATGTTTTTTTTAGATCTTTTGTAAAACGCTTGCTTACCTCAAAACTGCATTTGGCTTTATTAGTAAAATATTTAAGAAGGTATTTAATACAAAATTAATTGATCAAGTAATCAACAGTGGAGGATATGGATCAAGACAAGGAGCGGGTCGTATGCTTCACAAAAAAATGTTGATCATTTTAGTGAAGTTCGGAAACAAAATATGGGATTCCACAGAAATGAAAAAATAATCATAATTCAACCTATATATATATATATATATATATATATATAGATGGTCTGCCTTCATTTCGCGCCGGTATGGCATATTTATTCTGCTGTAATTTATGTTGACAAATTGACTCATTGTAAGAGGAAAAAAAGAAATAACGTTTTCTGCACAAGCTAGTAATATATTTGTTCATGGCTACATTTGCCTGGCGACGAATAATTCTGTACGCTCGCATGGTCTTGGGAAAAAATGATCAATTTGGCATATGGCTTTTTCTAATTCATGGCTCTCATTTAAATATATTACTCAAAGAAAACGATATCACACTTGCAGATATGGTCATAGTTGCATCTTCTGGTGCTCTGTATGTGTTTATATATGGCATCATGTACTGTGTGTATGTATAGTAACGAGATAGATGTCAATAATAAACTGAACGCGCAAATTATTTTATGGTAGGTCCCTTAAAAAACATCGTCGCTGTAGTAGAAACAAAGCCAGACATGCTTCTATACATGCGCACCACCTACGCAACAGCCGTACTTACTCAGTTACCATAAGGTCTGATTCTGCTCGTGGTCTTACTCAATAACTGAAAAGGAAGGTTACTGGGTGTGCGCTGCGTATTAATGCTTTGTGCTTTAAACGAGAAATTGTGATTCAAGAGCAAGAGTAGTACTGTTGGCGTCAAAAATACAAGTTTCGTTTCTCGACTTTCACTTCGGTGTCTTTAGTGCGAGGACTATCTTCGGTTACGTAGGCTCGTAGCATGGACGCTTACGTTAGATGTATACACAGCACATGAGAAACTTGCGGTTTAGTTAAGGTTTTTAAGTTTCTAAAGATAAGCGCTTGTTTCAAATTGTTTGTAAGTTAAAACGCCTATGTTATCGAGATGCTTTACTTTTAGACGTTTATAACGGATTTGCGGCGTGTCTATATTATCTGCAAGGATAGCCGAATTTTGCTGGAAATATATAATTTTACGCAAACGTACGCTTATTATCACGCATCGGCGGTCTCGGCACTTTCACAAAATTTCAATGAAAATGGAAATTTGCTCAGCAATTAAATAGTAACTATTGTTTTGTTATGTATACTTAATAGTTGAACTCCAAAAGAGGTCACGAAATCAGATGTCATACCATGTGAACTTATTTATGTTTGTAGCAGAAGAAAAATATAATACTGCATAACTGTAGGACCAATGTATGTTGTTTGTATGCCTAAATTAACATTTCTAATGTGGATCTAAATGAAATTGGACCGGCTATCTTAATATAACTGCGTGGATAATTACCATATAAAAATATAAAAAACAAACGCATATATATATATATATATATATATATATATATATATATATATATATATATATAAAAGTAGTGTGTCTACAATGTTTTAGGACTGGCATTATTAGGCACGCTATCTTCATAGCAGTTTGAAAAAGTGTGGACTTAGGAGGTATATATGTTGAAGGAATATCCACGCCCAAATTTTTTGTATTTGTTATTTCTTTCGTATAAGTACTTTCTTACCGAGCTAGGCCAATAGCTTAATAAATGCACTACTTATTATAATTTCTTACTCAGCGCCCAATTTCTTTCGGGTAATTGCTGATATTTGTGTAGTTCATATCACCGCATTAAAAAAAAGTCTAAACTTCTGAGCTGGCCAGGAGAGGCGTTTTCATTTGCCTACTCTAGCCTACTTTACGATCCTACGTAACCAAATAAGTCAAGATATTTGTGCCGCCAATGTTGCCTCTCTTGCTCTGAATCACTGACTCACTTCTGAATCACGCATTATATACTCGTACGATAGCGAACTCACCAACAGCATAGCATTAACGCAAACAAGAAGAAAGGGGGACAAAGTATCACAGCAATGCTGAAGCTTGCGTTCACTTCTGTGGGGTACTATCTGCGGGATAGCCGTTTAATCAAACATGTTGGCAAAAGCAATGGCTAATCGAATAAGCAGAAATGTCGAAACACAATGTACAACGGAAAGAATATAGCTACATAAATAGAAAGGGTAGAGAGAGAGAGAGAGAGAGAGAGAGAGAGAGACAGATGCTTCTACGACGAAACAGTGGATGATTTGATAGATTTGTTCAATCAACTGCTTCAACCTTGAAATGCAAATACTACTCAAATCGGATAAACTACCGTCGATAGTCAGGATCACTCCTTTCGTCAACAGACAACCGATACCAGGGCGAGAGTTGAGCGTGGGCTCTTTTTCCAAAAACAATTTCGATTCGAATCCAACCGTCGGCAAAATACAGAAACCGGTTTAGAGAAAGGAAATCACGCGTCATAAGCATAATGATCTTGTGGGACAACACCCGACTTTTCCGACTGCCGTTAATAATTGACTTTCAAGCAACGTGAAACTACGCTCTAGCGACATGACTCAATTCGTTTTGTTGATTCCATACATGTTGAACGTGTGCGGTTGTTTAGGACAATGGTTTGATATGATTTTGCCTAGTGGTCTGAGTTTTTTTACAGAAAAAATAAAAATCATCCAACCACTGTGCACCCTCGAGAGTAAAACGACACTCGAGCGTCTGATTCATGGTGAGCGAATATCTGAGATAGTACTTACTATTTGACGCGAGCGCTCTCATTCGCAAGCTAGTTGGACAAGTGCGAGATGTGCTAACACGCGTAATGCGTATCATGGAGATCTGTTACTAGCACGAACTACCTCTCAAGTCTAATTAGCGAACAGCGTTCGGTCCACATACGAGCTTGTCACAGGTGCATGTCTTGCCGTAGATAAACAAAAGCTAAATTAACAGTGCGTTATTAACCTGGCTGCTTGAGCTTTGAGAGCTTTCCGTCGAAGCTGTCGAAGTGATGGCGTTTATTTGTAGAGTAGTGCCATCGTTTTTGAATTGATGACACGTACTAAAGATGTAACCTAATTTGTATCGCTTGCATAGACGCGAACATAAATGCCGGACCGCGGGCATCCTTGGGCCGCGTTTGTTTCTTTTTTTCGCCTTTGGATCTGGTTACCCTTTTTCCACCTTTGGATCTGCCGCCAGCAGTAGTAGCAGGCGTTTGAATTTCTATATCTAGCGTTTGCAAGATCTATTCTCCAAATTATCGAGATTCAGAAAGTGCCAATCGGTGCGGACCAGAGTCATAAAAATTCCCCTCAGCTTAGCAGGCAGTAATCTTCGGTTATCTAGATTTTGTCTGTTGACTATTGATTCGTGCGCAGAAGAAGCTTCGTTTAGAGGAGATATATATATATATATATATATATATATATATATATATAGATATATATATATATATATATATATATATGTATATATATATTTATATATATACATATGTATATATATATATATATATATATATATATATATATATATACATATGTATATATATATATATATATATATGTATTAACACAGTTGTAAATGTTCATGGCTTGGATTCTGTTGACGAGGACGTAAACATGGGCCTCGCAGTATCGAGTAAACGCTGTGATACTGTGCCAATGTTAATATGCCACGTCACGTTTACTTTCTTTACGACCCTGACAGGTTGTGGAAGTGTGTTGGATATATATATATATATATATATATGTTCGTGCGTAATTTCTCTTGAGTCATGTTCGAGTGAGCAACGTAAACTGTTATAGTGGCAAGCCGACCGTGTATATTAGCGTCGACAACAAAAAGTGGCCCATAGGCCGCCACAACGGTGACGATCAGTGACATAAAGGCGCGCTAGCGTTTCAGCTGCTTTCCTTATGAAAAAGATTTGATTTGAGCATATTGACGTTGTCATCAATATATTTGATGAATTGGATACATTAATATATATATATATATATATATATATATATATATATGTTCATTAAATAGTTGGACTCGCCGGCTAAATTGTGCACACACTGACAAACACTATTCGAGTTCATCGACCAAATAGGCACAAAAGACATAGATAAATAGACAAGAAAACCAAATAAACAAATACGCTAATATACACAAACTAAACCTACGCTTCTTGCACACTCATATATATATACATATATATATATATATATATATATATCGTTGGTTGCAGAAAACCAAATAAAGACACACTGCGGTTTTTTTTTTTAATTCGATCGAGACAAAGCGCCTAAAGCCAACGAAAAGCAGGGGCTCGAAGACTGAAGAGAGCCGTTGCCATCCTCCGCCAGCAGTAATAGACTTGATACTACTGTGACGACTACCTTACTACCAATACATCTGTACAGTTAATACAATTTCTACGACCGATCTTATATGTACGACTTATTAACTTCTACCGGAGGCCGCCCATAGGCATATTCATCGATCGCTGTAACTAGCTGTAGCGGTTGCTGACGACACTGTGTCATCCCAGTCTACCATCGGCTACTACTACCACCGGCGTCTACTATGTAGAGTCTATGTATTTCATATGCGCGGTTGGATTTTCATTGGTGGTTGGTCGCGCATTAGTTCATTGGTCGTTCGCCTAGCGAAAGAGAGCTGCTCGATTACTCTTCACTCGACGCAGCTTCGACATTTGATGATACGGTTGCAGGCGGAAGGGTCTCTCTTGCCTTCTCATTAAGTTTGCCGTTTCCTCTGCAAGGCCACCTGCGAGCAGTGTGCTAGTCTCTGCAACAAAGCGAATATTTTCGCCCACCGCTTATCGTTCGTCCTTAATTGGCAATTCCACTCCGACATAACTACCCCCCCGCAAGGCTAACCGACAAGGTTCGTCACATGGGTTCGTCTGCAGCGAGTTCCACTTCCAGACAGCAAAAACCAGCTGTTCGATCCTCTAGTAGAGAATCCATTTTGACATTGATACTTGTTAGCTGTTCTAAGTCAAGTGCAAATTTCTCTAGATGGAAATTCTCCATTTTTTTCGACAGGTCAGCCATTTCCTGGCTGTTCAACGTGTTTGTGAGGTAATTACAACGATGTGTTCTAGACTAGATTGTTACAACGATGTGTTCCAATGTTCCTTGAAGTAGGCTCTGCATATATGCATATTATCATTTTCATGCTCAGGAAAGGCGACAAGACATCAGAGATTAACCGTCCTCAACCTTAAACATAGCGACAATTATATACGTGTATGTATAGACATGATTTATGTAATTACTACCCTTGGCAGTCACAGGACTTAACGGGATTTAAAAAGCCTAAGTTACAGTCGATTTTAATTTATTCTTTCATCCTATGCAGGTTGCGGAAACCTGTTTAGATTTAGTCGAAAATATTTTTAGCCTATGTCTACTCATAAAACACCCAACATGCATACCAGGTTCTTTAAATGCATACCAAGTTCTAATGCTGCTCTTCTCTATGGGAGCTGTATGACAAATTTGCTAGCAAGCACGCAAACGCATTTTCTAAGAAGAACTCCGCTCGACGTGCTCGATTAGTACGCATGTACGCATGACACACGTCTGGCTTTAATTGATCTACTTGGCTTTGTGCCAATACGACAATATATAGGGGTTATTTTTAACTACAGCGGGCCTACATATATCACGCATCATGTTTTTTTACATCAGATTGAACGCCCTAGGTGTCTAGGCATCGAAGACGGGTGGTGCTGGTAAGACGTTGCTTTTCAATTAGTTGGGCACACAAGAAGACCAACGATTTACATTCGCGTGGCGTATGGTTGTTTTAGATTGTGTGATGCGCATTCATACATTTCTCGCACTTTCTTGGCTTTAAAAAATGCTTATATATATATATATATATATTTATTTATATACACCGCATTATATTTTCATTATCTACCTCCGGATAGACGTGTGTATGCATCGGCTCGTTTAATGGCTGTTGCTGCCGTTAGTGTTGCTAAACTCTCTAACTAGTAGTTTATACCGGGTTAAAGCTCAAGCTCGTACGCACGTAGATGCGCGGGCGTGTAGATCATGTCGTTAGCAGCAGTTCAAAGACCTGTTTCTATATTAATCAATGTTTGCCTATTTTCTGTATGAATATGAGAACCTTTATGTAGCACATTTCGGTTCTATACACATCCAACCTATTGGCAGCGTCGTGTGTGCATAACAAATTTGCAAGGAATTCTCATGTGGAAAAAACACCCGTTTTTTCCGTTTCCCATCATCATCATTATTATTATCATCGTCATCGCCGTCGTCGCGGTCATCATGATCGATGTTTGTGTTCCTATTTGTTTCGATACTAATCGATTCTAGTTCACTTCGGCGCTTAGTTTCGAGTGTCGGAGCCTAGTCTCGAATGTCGCCGTCGAAAACGCAAAAACGTGTCCCGTCCTTTGCCGACGTAGCTCCCGGCTGAATTAAGCCGAATCCATGATTCAGCGCTAAGTATGCAGGCAATATGGTTTAGCCACGAAATTGTCTACAGGCTGGTCATCGGGTGGGTTCGTTTGTCGATGGGTCTGGCTGGCTGGATATCTTTGTGTCGGCTTGCCGATGTGGCTACTGCGAAGCGAGCCACAACTGTACGGGGAAGCGGTAACGATGCGACAAGGCGGTCGGCGGCTGCACAGCCGGCGACTGCAGCAGAACATCATTACGGATAGCGTAGATCATTGTTGCTGCAGTCACGACCGTTGCATCCGAATTAGTATGAAAAATAGTAATGGTCTTAATAATAATGATAATAATAATCATATTGTTTAATAATATTTTTGTTTTTGAACAAGGGTTTATTATTATCATTATTATAATTATGAATCACAATTACTAATATATGCATTATACTGCATCTGCAGTATTGCCTATATTAATGTTAGTCGAGTGCCGGTGACAAAATAATAATAATATAATAATAATAATAATAATAATATAATAATAATAATAATAATAATATGACAAATACTTCTACCACATTCACAAACAAGCAGACCAAGCCGGCGACAATCTTCTTCTTTAAACAATGTTGTTCTACAGAAAGAGGAGGGAAACGAGAGTGAGAGATGGGGATAGACTAAGAAAGCACACGGGACAGGTTGACAAGCGTAGAGTGTCGTAACGAGCGACGACTGTGCAGTCCGGCCAACAACAACAGCAACAACAGCAACGTAACAACAAATGTCCGCCCCCTCATCGTGTGGCGCGAATCACTACGCAGCCCTACGTCGCCACTACCCACTGTTAATGCTGTTGTTGTTGTTGTTGTTGTTTGCCACTGCTGGCTGGCTTTGTTTTGTTGTAGTAGTCCGCTCCGTCTAGTCGATATTGTTGTTGTTGTCGCTGTTGCTGTTGTTGTTGCTGCTGCTGTCGCTGTTGTTGTTGTTGTTGTTGTTGTTGCTGAGACGTCGTCCTGTTGGTGCTCCAACGATAAATCGCTACTTCGACCAGCTCGACTACAGTAACTCGAACAACTACCATTACATTACTATTGCAAACGAGCTACCACAATGCATTGCAACGAGCGTTTGTTAGTCTAGCGGCGACGGCTGCTGCCGCTGCTGTTTCTGGTGCTGGACGTTTTTTTTTCTGATGTGGCTGCGTACCAATGTTTGTGGGTAAACAACAAAGACGACGACGAGATGAGCCCGAATATAGTTTAAGACGTGTGCACGGTTCTACGAGATGAGGCAGGATGTAAGAGATCGGTCGGTGGATCGGTCGGTCGGTCGTGCAGCTTACGTGCAGATAGACAGTTTAGCATGCGTTTGTTCCTTCGTGCACGCGTATACTACGTGCATGTGTTCGTGTGCACGTCCGCGTGTGGCAAGGGCTAACATGGCCTTAACATAATGTCTATATCAAGCATGACGGCATTGACGGCCATGGTACGCCGCAAGCCGGCTATCACGGAATCATCACTTGTCTGACTGACACAGAAGCTTGCCATCACAATTGGCGTCGGCTGTGATTAAATCATGCACAAACACTTCGACGGAATTGTATGGGTCGGCAAAGCAGAAAACCGAACAAAAAGAAGAAAACATACAGATGGTACGGACGGTAAACTTGTAGTACATATGTATATATTGAAAAAAATTTTTTTTTTGGATTTTCCGTAAGGCTACGTTTTTTTTATAACATGGCTAATTTTAATCCACTCCGGCATTGACCTTGTCTAAATTAGAAACCATGCAAACCAATTTAAGAGTGGCCGGTCTGGGTCTCGAACCCAGTCCTCCCGAATGCAAGGCAAAGACTTTGCCACTAAGCTATCTTGCTCGGTTATTTTTATATATATATATATATATATATATATATATATATATATATATATATAAGTGCACTAATTACGAGAGAGGGCAGAAAATTTAACGAGAGGGAAGCCATTTGTTTTCTTCCTAGCAAAACTGAAGTTGGTCGCCGGAGTTCTACGTAAACAAACCAATTCAATGTTGGAAAAAAACCTGATAGCGAATAATCGAGCGTGTAATACTAGATGGCGACTCATATGCATTGTTATAACTTGACGTTCGTTTAGTGACGTTTTCGGGCAGCAGGAAAGGACAGCAAAACTCCGTCACTCGATCGAAGGCCGAACGCCATACTTTTCCTCCTCGAAATTTACTGACACTATATACAGAACATGCCGAAACAACTGAGCTAGCTCAAGGCTAGCAACAGTAGATCGAAAACGGCAAACGAGAGCAAACAGCGTCAAACAACGCAAAATAGCAGCTAGAAACAGCCAACAGGTGTTAATCGGCGAGCGCAACGTGTCACCTCTTTGCCGATCCCGAATAGCGATCCCGAATTGACGTCCTCCCCGCCCGTCAGCTGGCCCGTCGGTCACACACACCGGTAGAGGTGTGGCCGCCCACATAGATCTATCTAGCAGCTTAGGGCGCGAGCAAGCAGTCGAGTAGATTTCGAGTACTACGGCAGCTTTTTATTATCTCGAGTGGCACTGAGTGCTCAATTGGATACAAAAAGTATTAAAAAAAATATATATATATATATATACATGCGTATGTGTGTATCTGTGTGCATAAGTATAGACAGTAGTAAGTTGATGTGTGCACAACTACATCAACGCGATCAAACGACCTGATGTGTTTGTTACTTGGTGTTTTGCGCGAGATTACTGTGTTCACCGTGATGCTGCTGGTTAGGGGAGAGACGGTAGCCAATCGTCTTAAACCTGCTCTGTGCAACAGCTCATGGTATTGATCCTGCTGGAACAATAACAACTACGGCAACAGCAATAACAACAACAAATAACAACAGCAACAACAACAACAACAACAACAACAACAACAACAGCAACAACAACAATACCAAATGACAACAACAACAACAACAACAACAACACCAAATAACAACAACAATAACAACAACAACAACAACAACAACAACAACAACAACAACAACAACAATAACAACAACAACAACAATAACAACAACAACAATAACAACAACAACAGCAACAACAACAACAACAGCAACAACAGCAACAACAACAGCAACAGCAACAACAATAGCAACAACAACAACAGCAACAGCAACAACAACAGCAACAGCAACACAACAGCAACAACAACAGCAACAGCAACAACAACAGCAACAACAACACAGCAGCAAGAACAACAACAACAAACGCAGGGGACGACGCGGTATTGACTGGCGCGGATTTGTGAGCAAAACCCAACTCCCGCACGTAATAGTCAGTCAGCAGCTAAAACGGATAGATGGCCAAATAGTCTATTGGACTGCTGCTGCTGGCCGCTGCCGTTGCTGTTCATTAGCCGGATGACCTTGAGCATCGCCACCTAGCGGCAGACGACCATTTCGGGCCAGACTGGCAGCAAACGTCAAAGCCGCCTGCCTGGCCGCCTGGCCGCCTGTGGCGGTGCTTTCGTGTGACGTAACAACAGCTGACGCCGCCCGCAACGGA
Organism: Dermanyssus gallinae; assembly: GCA_003439945.1. Taxonomy (NCBI): domain Eukaryota; kingdom Metazoa; phylum Arthropoda; class Arachnida; order Mesostigmata; family Dermanyssidae; genus Dermanyssus; species Dermanyssus gallinae. Next base: position 7,652 of record QVRM01003499.1, on the reverse strand, counting down.
CGCCGCTGTTGCTGCTGTAGCAGCGGCTGCTGCTGCTGCTGCTCTGTGGCTGCCTCTGGCATGATTTCTGTCGAGCTCGTCGCGTTGGTAAACATTGACAACAGCAAACAATATCTGGTTGCCAGTTTGACGCGCCTGCTCATCGCGCGTTCGCTTCATCACTCCCGGCGAGCAGCGAGGAATTTTCACGATCGTCTGTGAGTGTTTGTGTGTGTAGTTGGGTGTCTTTGTGTGTGTGTGTGTCAGTGCGCGCGTGCTTATTGGGTCCAGGCTGTGAACGAAAGCAACAACAACAGCAGCAACAATACACAATAACAGAGCGGCAACACAATAAAACAGGCGACATACATCAACGACGACAATACGACAATATAGACAATACGAGCAACTGCAAGAACAACAACAGAACAGCAACTACACATCAACAACGACAACAACAACAGACTAGAAAAGACAGCAATATAACAACAACAACAGCAACAGAACAGAAACGACAACAGCAACAGAACAGAAACGACAGCAGCAACAGTACAACAACAGCAACAATAGCATCAAAAACACAAGAACATTTACACTGCTTGCGCTGTTGTGTCTCGGTGTGCGATCTCTTCGAGCGATCGACATCTGTGCGTAGGAGGTGACTGAATCAACTGCAACTGAATTGACCAACCATCCGGCGTCCGGATTCTGTTGCTCTCTACCTGACTGTTCGTCCGCCTGTCTTGGATCTGTCTCTCTGTCTACATCTAGATGTGTTTCGTACCACGAATATTGTTGCTGTCCCCGCCGTGCCGCAGCACAGCACTTATTCGAGTCTAGCCAGCCGACTTGCTGCTCAAAAGAACAGCAACACACAGCTGTTGTCACAGCGTTGGCAGTGGTCAGAGCGTTCGGCGGGATCGTCATCGGCCACAGTCAAACAAACAGCTCGACAGACAGGCAAGTAAGCAGGCAGGCAGGTTGTTAGCGAAACGAAGCAGCTCATTCACGGAACGCCAGAGCGTTCCAGCGTCGAACCAACACCGAAACCGCATCCACGGACTCGGCTGCTGTGACTGAGCGATTTGTGCGAGCGAGTCAGTGAGCGAATGACGGGTGACGGGTGAGTACGATAAATAAAAAACAGAGAGAGAAAAACAGAGACTGCGACACCATCGCATCGGAGTGCTGTGTCCGGCGGCCCGACCCTCTGGTGTCAAGAACGACGACGACAACGACGACGACAACAACAACAACAGCAACAACAACAACAACGAGAATAGCAAACAACAACAATAACAATAAGAACCACAACAGCAACAACGAGAACAACCAATGACAACTACTACGGGGCCAACAATAGCCACAAAAATAGCAACAAGAGTAACAACAACGACGACGACGACGACAACAACAAACAAAGAAAACTGCAGCAACGAGGATACAGCAACAAGGATACGTATTGATTGATGAGTGCTCATCAATGAGCAGTGCAGCCACCCTGCAGAAGTGTGTGCGATGCTCCAATCGCGCGGGGTCGCTTTCGAGCGTGTCGCGCCGGTCCACTACCACGCCTACAGGTGAGTTCTTGGCGCTGCCGCAGTCTCACTTTGCGTGGCATAGATTCGAGTACATCGTACATCGAGATGACTGACTCACTTGTGAATCGCGAAACGGCGTCGACAGGCAAAACGAACTCTCATACGTTCTCGCGCTCTATGCCTCTGTTTTGTCCTTTTCATTCTATATCCTTCTGATCCCCTTCGTTTCGACGACGGTCGCCCGTTTTATCGTTGATCTCTGGAGCATGTCGTCAAATGGGGTGGCAGCATGAACCGAGCTCAGCATGAAATGAATTCGAACAATCTGCGCAAATGATTTTTCATCTACGCGGCATTGCCGCTGCTGCTGCTGATGCCTTGGCCACCTTTACTTCTTGAGCTCCCGTCCATCTTCGCCATACGCTTCGGGCCTGGGTAGAGCGCTGGTCCACATCTGCCTTGGCCGTTTTTGACTCTCTTGCCACCGAGACGCGTGTGGAGACGAGGATTTTCAATCTTTCAAAAAGAAAAAAAAACGTAGAGACCAGCTTTTGGCTTGTTGACGGCTACATCGATTTTCGACGCACCGATGTGTTTCGAATGTGTTGCCTCTCCCTACCGTACCGCGCATTGTGTCGCGCATCGTCCGCAACCGAGATGGTCGGGATCGTCGGGGGTGGGATCAACCAATACACACTCGCAAATTTGTCGGGGTGGCTACCCCGGGCTATCGGGGGGTGGGGGGGGGGGGGACTGACTGACTCGAGACTATAAGCCCCCTCAACGGTTGCAGGGTGCCGTTGCAGGACGCTGTGTTGGCCTTCGGGCTTGAGCGAGTTCAAAGGAACCTGAGGATCCCGATGGAGAAGAGAGAGTGCGAGAGATAGAGAGAACGAGAGAATGAAAGCGCTTGTCGAGTTGACAACGACGTAGTTTGTTCGTTTGGCTAGAGACGAGTGATTCGGGGGTGGCTGGCGAGCCGAATTCTAGGGTTTCCTTGCGATGGGTGAAGAATTACGTGGTGACCGCCTGCCACCACTCGTCGATAGCTGCGCCAGACATTAGGTGTGACATGTTAGGCTGTGACATTCGGGTCACCATGCGCTCTGGTCGCTGCGTGCAGAAACGCCTGTTCTAGTCGTGCTGTTGCTGCAAAAACATTGTGCTCGTAGACCTGGATTGACCGGTTGTTGTCATTATTCGTAGATCGTAAAGACGCATCTTTTTGAGTAGAGAAAAGTGGACGGCATGAATCTCGAGTGACGCACAATGCCTGCACGCAGTGTGAGGCGGGGTTCGAGATAAATACATTGCGCAAGGTGCTTTCGACTTGATTTTGCATGCGCGTGTTCCTCTGACAAAGCAGAGAAGCAAACATCAAACAGCGATGGGGTAGGTAGACAAAAACGTTCGCTTTTTGTCAATACAGATTTGCGACTCAATACGTATACGCACTCATTTGTCCCGTTGTTAGACACATGTCCCTCAAACGGCCTAATGTCACCAACCAATCATGGCAGTATTTGGTCATTTACGTATTGTTGCTTATTTGCTCGGTACGCTTCGTTAACAAGCGCACATAATTGTTTACATGGGTGTTAACAGCACCTGTTATCGATGTGACTAGGGACTCAAATAAATCATGTAAAAATAAGCCATGTAAACGGGGCTCAAATGTTCGACTTGGCGTTCCTGGTACTGGCAATCGTACGTATGCGTTATATATTACGACTTATGTTAATTCGTACAATTGACCTCTAAGACACCAAGACTCTTATATATATACAACGCACTGTATACACAGAGAGATACCCGAAATACCTTTATTATTTCTTGTATAGAGAGGAGCAACGCTAAGCACATACCGTAATTTAGCACAGAATCTCATACATGTCATTTTGGCAATTCCGATTCAAACCCCTTGCCAGAAATTAGTGAGCACCACTAGCCTATATGACACGCTATAGATATTGTGTGTGTACCTTCACATACAAGCATATCAAACAATACATTAACAGTAGCGTTAGTTGGAATAAACTAGGACCAGCGTTGTACGACCGTCAGCCGCAACTAAATAGTAAAAACGTGTTATGCTAACACAACAGAGACGTACACCGTTGTTTAACGTGCAATACATAGTACTAACATCAATACCGCTATCATAACCACAACAACAATAACAGCGACAGCAACAGCAATGGTAATCACCGTAGTCGAGAAATATTCACCACAATCATGCTCATCATCACTACTGCTGCATACAAATTAAGAACAATAATAACAGCCAGTTACTTTTTAAAGGCTTACATATTGGCCTTTATAGTTTACTGTATGCGGGACACGACCGTTTGTCCCGTCTCTAGTGTATAAATATAATATTTATATACATATTTTATAGACTGTTTAGTATGACTGCAAGTAGAATAACATAATTTCTTTAAAATATGTTTTGAAGAACATAAATTGCATGACTAAGCACTGCGCGACAAATATGCTTTTAACGGAAAATATCCGTTCTTTATGACTGTATGTTACGACATATATATGTATATATATACAGGGTGTAACCGAAATTATTTGAAAATCGATATTAAAAATCGTAGAGCTCGTCAAAGCAAATATTTTTTCCAATGGAACATGGTCTCTGGGAAGTCTTATTTTAGAGCGATAATATAATTTATATATATATATATATATATATATATATATATATATATGCATATATCTATATACATTGGGTCGTACGGTGCGTGTCTATCTTTATGTTTTGCGCTGCTGAGCCATCCCATTACGTTGGGGCGAGTAACGAGGCCAGTAATCTCAGTAGATGATTCGAGTTTTGTTTGCCACGTTGTTTCCCGAAGGGGGCAGTGACAACTGTTCCCGGTGAGGCTTAGCCGTCGGACAAACTTGTGATCTCCCAGTAGGGCTAGGCTCTATTCTCTCTTCACGCTCTGCTGTTTTCAGCTCCGATGTCTGGTGGTTATCATTCGTACTTGAGCCAGATCCAATAGTGTACCCGTACGTGATAAATGTTGTAGTTACATGCATTTTTCTATTTACGGCTAACGCTAGCTTTAGCTTTTATGCTTTTTTTGGAGACGTTGTCTCATGCTCTTTCCATAACAGGCTCTGGCGTCACTGTCGATCTGCAGTCCTCCTACTCTACACGTAGTCCTTACATCGGTACAGATTGCCACCGTGACAGTTACGGCGATGTATCTCTGCGATGTAGTTTACTACACAGCAGCCTTTATTCTAGGCGATAACTAACGAACACAAAGGCCAACGGCTTGCCTAGATTTGTGCGATGCATACTAATTTGACACACGAGCAGTACAGCTTGTATCAGTTGTTTCAGTTGTTCCTCAATTCTATCTCTGACGCAAGATGCTTGGCTTGGTGACAACAGACGTCTGCAGGTAGCGCACTTGAGTTAGCCCACAGGACACAGCATGCGCCGTTACTTCGGCGAGTCAGGAGCGCCCTTTTCCCCCCGTGGTGATTTGTACCCTTCCACGTTGTATTCGTGGCTGCTATTCCTGAGAGTCTCGGCACAACGCGACAACAATGGTTGGGCCATGCCCGTCATCATCAACATCAAAATCGCCGTAAGCCAGGCGATAAACCAACGGCAGTGGAGGCGCAGGGCGGCTTCGGAAAGGCTTTGAGCAGGGCCTCGCGGGCCTTCGCGGCTCGCACTCACTGTCATAATTGTCACAAATTCCATAAACACGCTTTGATTAAGTGTGATTGCTGACTCCCCCGAGGCCCGGCTATGGGAGTGCATACACATCGCTGGTTCGTCCACCAGCCGGTAGCTATCTGACTGTTTCTCTCTCTCTCTCTCTCTTCCCTCCGTCCCTGTGTCTGCCTTGCCCCGATCCCATGTCTCTCTCCAGCACGGTCTATCCCTCCTATTTTAATTTCGAACATGCCTGTGACTGGCATAGAGATCGGGAGAACTAAAAGAGAGTGAGAGAGAGAGAGAGAGAGGGGGGAGATAGATAAAGGGGAGGTGGAGGAGAAAGATGCTGCAAGGCGAACGCCTTGCGGGACCGTGGGGAAGGCCAGCGTATGGGTATTCCTAGTCGTAGTAGTAGTAGTGTGGTAGTAGCACTGCTATTGGCAGTAGCACTGGGAGCCGGGGGAAGTCGTAGGATGTTCCGTTTCATAGTAGCTGTGCGAACAGTATACGTGTGCATTATGAACCACGCTGAAGATAGCCGTAGTGTTGTTAGTGACGGTAGCGGTGGTGCGGAGGCGGAAGCGGCGCGGGCACAGTGGCGGCACTCACTATGCTGCTTGATGGCAAGTTGTCGCAAGTCGCGCCTATTCATTTGGCAGGACGGCAGGCGGCGGCGAGCAAGGAAGAGCAGGGCTCACATCGCCCGTCCTGCCATATCCATAGTCATTGCTGTCTCGAACCGGTAGCGCGTTGGTATGCTTCCAAAATCAGATGGGTGACAAGCGAGCATACGTCGTCGTTGTTGTACCTCGACCAACCTCTGTCCCGCCGAGTGGCGCTCGCCTTTTGCCCGGCGGCTGGACGGCTCGGTCGCCGTTAGCGTCAACTTCCACTGCCTACCTACGTATATCATCATACTCACCCCCTCACGATTGGGTTGTCTGTGATGCGCTAGGTAAGTCGGTTGTCGGTCGGTTGTCCGTCCGTCTGTCCACAACGACACCATGGTGGCAATGGTGTTGAAGCTCGGCAGTTTACGCCCCCACTACCATCTCGACGATACGATGACACCGATCTCGCCCTGAGTCAATTCAGGCGTCGCTGGTCGGGCGCTCGAGGACACACGACTAAGCCCACCCGAACGCATTGACGCTTTCCAAATAGAGAAGAAGCCCATGAGAAGCGTTCATTCGTTCGTTCGCCCGTTTATTTGTCTGTCTATCTATGTGCTGGCATGTCTGCTTGAGAGTTGCGTAGCGCGGCCGGAATAAGAGCCCCCCCCCCCCGAGTTCCACCTCCCATGCCCCGCCCCGTATGGAGGGGCGTGGGGGTGAGATGGAACTTGAGGAGGAAAGACGGAGAAGCTTCATGTTTAAACACTTTACGATATGATTGCATCGTCAGGTCCTCTGGGACAAGCATAAAGGATGGTCGACGACGACGACACAACAACGAAGAAGAACGCCGCTGATGCTGGTTTGTCTAGCGTTTCTGTATCAAGCGGGGAGGAAGCTCTCGGGTTGGATGATACGGGTGGGAACGGGGTTGTCTGTACGCTCGATAGAAGTACAACGTCGTAGTAGAAGAGCAGCATTAATAATCTGTTATAGGATAGTGGCAGGATTGTGGTGGTACTGGTGCTTCTGCCTCTGCTGCTGCTAGCGGTGATGGTGGTCGTCGTAGTAACAGTCATTCAGCGTGAGCATGTATGCTCACAAGGAGGATTGGAGTACGTTAGGCAATGCTAGGAGTCACGCTAGGAATGAGAAGGCACATGAACTTGCAGCGCCTCAGTGGGACATACATGCGGGACATGTATACATGCGATGCGGACAAACATAAGGAAGAAGGAGCCCCGTTAGGAGATAGGTGACCACTGAAGACGTGCAGAGGATAGAGGGGCTAGCTGCATCGAACAGTGTGTTTGCAAAGGACCAACTTCAGCTGTAGGGGATGCCAGTGCATAAGCTGGGAGTACCGCAAAGCGAGATTCGGAAAACGATAGAAAGAGAGAGAGAGAGAGATAGGAATAGGATGTAATACTGGCACATGCGCAAAAGGCGAATAGTAAACACAGAGCCTTTCGTTGCAATATCCTACCACCGACATGCTGAATTAGTAACACGAGAGAACGAACTAGACAATACAAAGGACAATGAGATGACAAGAAGGAGAGAAAAATCCCCGCCTTTGCAACCTTGGGATGGGAAGCAGCAGATCGAGTGTGCGCAGACAATAGAGAATCTAAGCTTCAACAGTGGTCAAAAAGCAAAACGAACCATTATATGCAGGCAAACGGGCTAAACATATATATATATATATATATATATATCGTAACCCACCATCGTAACCCAGATGGACACTTTGACTTGCTGATGCGCAACCCCGCCTTGTTATTATTTTTCTTCTTCCTTGCCTTTGTTTACCCCAGCGTATATCCTGTG
>QVRM01003498.1:87500-242500 GCA_003439945.1 Dermanyssus gallinae | reverse complement strand
TTGCCGCATCCTGCCGAACTTCCACTGCGACTCAGACGAAAAATGGCAGGGCTGTTGTTGTTGTTGTTGTTGTTGCTATTCGTTTGTTGTTGCTGTTCGCTTGTTGTTGCTGTTCGCTTGTTGTTGTCGTCTCGATCGTTGATAATCTTATGATCGTTACTGTTTTCATACCTGCTATATGCAATATGTATTCTAGTGATATTGCTCCTGTGGTGGCTGGCGAATCGGCAAACGCTTGGTTCTAACAAAAACTGAGACGCTACCATGCGCAGGATTAGATCTTGTTCGAGTCGAATTCCTTCTTTTCATGATTTGTAATGGGTTGAGGTTACTGCCCTGCAGTTCATCTGGTGGAGACCCCCCCCCCCCCCCCCCTGAATTAGTTCGGTATGATGGCACGTTAAGGGTGGCTAAAGTGGTAAGGATTAAACAACGACGTATAGTAGCCTCCTAACAGCCAACACTCTCAACAAGTGAGTTCAATCATGCGTCCCCACTTTTCTGACAAATCTTGAAGAAATGGCCCCCACGGCCGCACCGGAGGCTTAGGCCACACATAGAGGTTTGCACTGAGAGAGTTCAGCCCGGTGTAACTTTTTCTCTAGTCGTTTTTACCTAACTGTAACTACTAATACTGCGATGGTGATGATCAGTCAATATGTCGACAATGTAACTCATGTATTTAGTCCCGTAGTGTTTGCTCATGGAACTTAGTTTTCACTTAGACGTATGACCTTGGTGATGTATACTATAACGACTATACGTCATCAGGAAAGCGACATACCGTTATACTTTCTCTCTTATTGTTGGGCGTGTATATATATATATATATATATATATATATATATATGACGTATAGTCGTTATAATGTACATCACCGAGGTCATACGTCTAAGTGAAAACTAAGTTCCATGAGCAAACACTACGGGACTAAATACATGAGTTACATTGTCGACATATTGACTGATTATCACCATCGCAGTATTAGTAGTTACAGTTAGGTAAAAACGACTAGAGAAAGAGTTACACCGGGCTGAAACCTCTTAGTGCAAACCTCTATGTGTGGCCTAAGCCTATATATATATATATATATATATATATATATATATATATATACATATGTGTGTGTCAAATTCAAGCGCGAACGAATAATTTGAGCTTGCTTCCTCGCACCACAAGACAGACTCAATTATTTATTGGCAACCAGTGTCTGTTTTCTTTGTGCAGTCTGAATCGACTGAGAAAATTTGTGTTCACTGTACCACTCCGATGTTCTCCAGTGCCGACAGCCAACTGACCTTTATATTTCCTTAGTCGTACGTGCACTTCATCTGAATGTGAAAAGCCGTTTGCAATTTTTAAACCTCAGTCTGGAGTAGTTGTGTTGATGTAGTTGTATTGTATGTACCATTTGTGGTACGTTGTTAGATGATGTCTGTTGTTGTTTCTGTTGTTGTTGTTGTTCGCGATGCTGCCTGTTGTTGCTTTGATGATTGTTGTTGATAATTGTTGCTACTGCGCGCCGCTATAGTTATCGATGTCTAGTGAAGCTACAACGTTATCTATTGCTCCGCGTCACCATTGTTATTCATGGCGCAACTGAATATAATTGTCTTGCAATTTAATGACCAAAACAAAATATTGGTATCAGTAGTAGCAGCAGTAGCATTAGTAGACATATTTTGTTTTCTTAGTAGACATCAAAGTAGAGCACAAGCGATTTCCTTGAAAATGTGTTGTACCATATACCTCAATGTAGAAAGACGTAGCAATAATAATAATAGTTGTCGAGATGGCGTATATATTCTGTATATCCCTATGCAGACTTCCGCCATGATCTTCACGGCGGGCGCGCACGAGTTATTAGGCGCCCTAGCTGGTGTCTTCCGATATGTCAACATGTGATGACTGGTGCTGCATGACGTTCCGGCCACAGTGGCCAACAACAACAGCAGGGCGGAGCAAGCGATACAAGATCGTGAGACACCAAACGACGGGTGCCCTTATATCATAGTATTATTAGCAGCAGCAACAACAGGGAATAATAAACAACTACTAAACAAATAATGATACATCGCCGGTTAGACGCAGCAATCAAGAAAAGCGTATCCATAGTAGATTGTTCGATGGTCGTCTACGTCGTGGTATAATCGTTATCACTGGTTGGTAAGACTGCGGTGCGAAGTGGCCAGTGCCGCCGCTACAACGGTGCAACTCGCTCGACAGCTCACTCGATAGGCAGATGCCGTTCCCTGGATGAGGCTTTGTCTGATTGAGCAGCAGCAGCGAAATATCGCTCGTAGTTGATATATAACAGTGGTTGTGATGTCATACGAAGATATCACGATGCTTGTCGTGTTTATGGCTAAAAACAGCATTTAAAAACCACACTAGTGATAGGAACTGGCAACCCTAATATATATATATATATATATATATATATATATATATATATATATATTTATGAATCATATCCGATGCTATTCATATATATATATATATATATATATATGAATCATATCCGATGCTATTCGCAGTGCCACCTGATTGCAGATGACCTTTACTAATAATAATAATTTATTATTATTATTATTATTATTTCTTTCTACAATTGTGAGACCGAAACGTGAACCCGCCTAGGCTCCCCTAAACACTGTGAGCAAGAGTTGCTGACGCAGCAATTCGCCCTCGCGCTGGTCACCTGTGTTAGCACTAATTTTGACATCTAGATCTCTGACGAGGTCGAGCCCGGTGGCGTGGTGCATTCGTCTGCGCCTTGCGACCGGAGGAGGCACATAGGTGTGCGGGTTCGAGCCCCACTCTTGCACATTTGTATTAATGGGGTCTGTCTATGAAGCAATCAAAGATCTACGTCGGATGCCGTTGCCTTTATTTTAGAACACGTAAAGACCCGCCAAGATCAAAAAGAGATGACATATGCTGCTTTTATCGATTTTAAGACTGCATTTGACTGCGTTAGAAGAGACAAACTTCTTAAAGTACTTTAAACCCGATATTCTATAGAGGGAACTATGTATAATCTAATATGTGACATGCTGCAAGCGAACTTAATTATTATTAAAAACGGAGCTCATTATGTCAGCAGGCCGGTAGCACAGAAAACTGGAGTTATCCAGGGTGACTCCGCAAGCCCATTCCTCTTTATATTGTATATAGCTAGCTTAGCGGACGCCCTCAGAAATGTAAAAGCAACACATGCATTTTATGCTGACGACTTAGTGGTGCTTGCAAAAACACGAAATCACTTGCAGTTTTATCTCCAGGAAGCCTCAGATTGGTGCCAAGAACACCAATTGACAATCAACATAGCCAAAACAAAAATACTACGATTTAGTAAAGGCGGATCGTACGCTGCAGATGACCGGTGCATCAAGATAGGGGGAGTAAATGTTGAACTCGTTAATCACTTTTGTTATCTAGGGATAACAGTGACTCCCCGGCTGTCATTTAGCAGACATATAGAGGAAATGCGTAGCAAGGCTACAGCGGCCATGATTTTAGTGGGAGACGTTACTGACATAGATTCAAAAATTGCGCAAAATTTATTTAGAATAAAAATTGTTCCTATAGTAAGATACTGCCTTCCCGCAATAGCCCCTTATTTCACAATATCGGACCTTAAAAACATAGATAAAATAAAATCTTATTTCATAAAGCGCACTTTAGGCTTGCCAAAGAACGCATCGGCCACGTTCGCACTGGAACTATGCCATGAACGCACACTAGTAGAGGATTTAGTACTGGACAAGATACCGTTCAGTACACAGATCTTAGAAGCCTACAGAGAATTTAGAGAAACTCGCAACATGGCATTTGTAATGGGTCTCTATGTTGAGGGTCCTGCTTTTTGCAGCAATAGGTGGAAACTGTCATCACAGAAAAATAGATCTATAATATGCCGAACAACATGGCATGGCTACCACCACCTTCTGTGCTTAAGAGGAAATTGTTATGAAATTGACGAATGCGTATGTAAATACTGTGGCGAGTGCAATATCGGACGATACCACATACTCACTTGCTCGTTTATCGAAACACCGTCACTAAAAGCACGTGTTAACGATATTATTAGCCTACAAAACGATATGTGAACTTTTGTAATACACTACCAATTTATGGTGAATAAACTTGAAACATTGTTGTTTGCTCTATGAAGCAATGCGAAAAGCAGTCCCATGGACGTTGAATATTGGCTGAGAGTCAGCCCAGAAAGTGAAGTAGGTCTTTGAGGAAGATACTTGTGCTCGTGCTGATCGGGCTCATCGCTTCTATGGCGACGGGCACGAAATAATATCTGATTTCCAAGTGACAGTATTTGCGTTTTTTGCGATCTTAGCATGTTCAGCAACCCACCCTGACCTGGCGACGCTGCGCATCAAGTATGACGAAGCCACTGTACATGATACCGTGGCATCCCATACCAGGCATTTGCCCTTAGACCATGGCGGATGGTGACGCCGTCGTGTTTTTTGTCGCCTTCGAGGCTCAACCTAAGCTCTACGAAGAGCCTTCTTTAGAATCGCGTTGATTTCGGCGTGTCTGGGAGTCATACTAGGGCTCATAGTGTAGCTCATCAAAATAAAAAAAATATTATTATTATTCAAGCACAACAACTAATATAGAAAGAACAATCGCAATCTTAGTAATTGCTGTCATAAGTATAATGAATTATGAACGACAAACATGCTAATCATGACGATAATACTAATCATTACGATTACATTATCTCGGCTGTTGTTTTCATTATATAAGTACGAAAACCTGCTGCGGTAACAAAATATCACTATCAGCGTTGTGCCCCATGTTAGGTTGCCTAGCGTTATTACTAACGACATCCAACGCCACAATAATGTGTCAATATGCTTACTTATTTGCTTCGATGACATTATTTTTCTCGCCTAGACACGCATATATTATATATATATATATATATATATATATATATATATATATATATATATATATATATATATATATATATAATTTGACTTTTGATCATAGTGTCGTCCCACTAGAGCAACGCAACATTCTCCGGAAGACTTCGCATTTCGATGACCTCGTCAAGGAGATGCAAGATCAATACATGTATGCAAAGGACGATGACAATTTTTTGACTGCCTACTGCAGGAAGTTGTAGCAGCATCAGTAGCAACAACAACAACAACAACAGTAACAAAAACAACAACAAAGTACATTCATAGACGCCCACATAACAACCGTTACACATATTCGCTCTTGAACAAACCGCTGACGCTGACGAAATGGACGCGACCCGAACAGCGCGTGCTCTTGTCGCTGTCGGCAAGCACGACACAGGTAGGCAGACAGACGACCCGACCAGCAAGCAAGCAGAAGAACATAGAGCTCGAGCCACTACCGGCGGCCGTGCGTTGAGGGCCGACGGCGACAGTCGAGCAGCAACGAATAGCGCCTCGCCACAATTAGGGCTACCGTGTTGGGTGTCGACGCGTTCCTGTTTGTCTGCTGTCGCCGCACTCCGGCCGGCTGCGGTCAAAAATGCAGCCGGTCGTTAACAATTGAGATCACCGCCATTGTTCTCGCTATCATGTCGCACGCCTGTGTTTTTATTTATCAGACAGACTAATGGAAGCTGCCGCACCATCTAAATGAGACCGGGAGCACTAGTGCAGCGACAACAACACTAACGATAACAACAAGAGCAACAGCAACAGCAGCAGCAGCAGCAACAACAACACCATAATAACAATGACGGCAGTAACAACAACACCAAGGACAACAACAACAGCACAATAACAATAATAATAATAATGACGGCAGCAACCACAATAGCAATGGCGGCAGCAACAACAACATTAATGACAACAACAAGACACGATAAGAATAATAATGATAACAGCAACAACAACAACAATGACGGCAGCAACAACAACACCAACGACAACAACAACAATAACGATGACAACGACGACAACAACAATGCCGGCAACAACACCAACGACAGTACAAATGACGGCAGCAACACCACCATCAACAACAACAATAACAACAACAACAATGACAACAATAACAACTACAACTATGATATCATCAGTCTAAGTCGTAAACAATTCTGCAAGCTCATAAAGGCGGGTATGTATGTTTTACCAACAAACTTCACGGAGTGTGTGCCACTGCACTTGTGTATCTATGCGTATGTGTTTGTGTGTGTTGCAATTCTGGTTTACTCCAATGATGAAAAGTGTTTATTCACACACACACATAGGGTGGATAAAAAATGTCGGATGCCTATTTATAAAAAAAGACCATTTATTTAATTTTCCAAAGTGTTTCAAACCGAGTAAGGATTCTTAGTGGCAAAGCTATTGCCTTGAATTCGGGAGGTCGCAGTCTCAAAACCTAAAACGTTCACTTTTAATCTGATGTTCATAGTTTTCAATTTAGACAAGGTGAATGCCGAAATGGACTATAATCGGCCATGATCGGACAAAAAACGGGGTACGCCGATGTCTCAATAAAGAGAGATGGTGCATTACCATCCAACCCCAATATTATAATAGTAAGATATTTTCCTATTCCTTTAAAACTTTCAACTGCCTGCTGCAATGTACCTATGCCACCCTTTCCCTATTTTTCAAAATAGTTTAAACGCGTTTTTTTTCGGAATTAAGTTGAGCTTCTCATGCGATGTATTTATTTATCTCCTCTCTTTCTCTCGAGACGTTATTCAAAAAAAATTTAATGAGGGAACAGGGCAAAGTCGCATGGCGCCATTTCCGGTGATTAGTTGCGGATATATAGAAATCGATTTCCTTAATCAAATAATTCAAAATCAGAAAAAATGTATACGTCTGCGCGCTGTTGTGGGAGGATCAAAAAGTCGTCTGACCAGCGTTCAGGCAGTTCTTGCGTCAAACGTTCTCGCGCACATAATTTAAAATTTTGCGATAATATCCCTTCTTGACTGTAGGGTCAGGTAACAAACAATCGTCAAAAGAAAAAAAAAACGATTTCCTTATAGTCGAAAACAGCTGAAGCAGTCTTGGTGTTGGATCTGTTCTGTATGAATTTCATTGATCGACTCTTTTCTTGGAAGCACCACTAAGCTTTGGTTTCGTCTATGTCGTAACCATATATCCATGACGCGTCAACTGTAATCATTCTTTAAATCAGTACGGGTCTTCTGCTACTGCCTGAGGGTTCAGTTCGGACATTTCCAGAAAGGCGTTAATTTGTTGGAAATTTCAGATTTTTGGAACAAATTCGCTGCTAGTCTTCTGACGCATACATTTTCGGTCAACACTGTTATAACTGATGCATAAGATATCTTCAATTTATCAATTATATTCCTTATAAAAATTCGGCAACTGTTGAGTACGATATCACAAACTCTTTCGTGACAACGTCAAAGACTTTTCCGAACGGAGGTCATCTGCGGCCTCTTCACATGTGTCGCAAAATTGACGACACCACGTATACACAGTATTTTGGGCCACTACTTGATCACCATAAGTACTTTGTGATACTTCCACCACATTAGAATGCAGGTTTTGGTTTTTAACACAGCATTTGATGCAGATTTGTTGCTCCTCTATATTCAACTTAAAAATTGCTGAACCATGATTTTTCCACATCTTTGGACCAAACTCAAACAATAAACACCGCCACCGATTGTCGCGAAATGTGACCTGTTCCCGGCCGTATTTAGTTTGAGGACAGACCTGGTCTACGCTCACCTCTGCGTCTGTGAAGACGTCGTACAACCGGACGGGCGCCACGGGCTGCTCTATATCGTCAGCGTAGGCAGGCGAGCAAGGAATCAAACCTCAAATGACACCTCAACACAACTTCACGATCCAGTGACCTACATAGCTTTACGATCCAGGGACCTACGCATCGTAAAACCCGTCGGACTTGGCAGGGATTGTGGGAAGAGACCTGACGATCTAACGCCTTACGAACGGAATACCAGAACATGGGTACCCGTACAGGCTTTACCCAGGCTTTGCCCTTGGGCTGTCCACTGACGATTTGCTGCAGAATCTCGGGAAGGTTCTGGGGAAGCTCTCAAGGCGGCAGGACAGCACTGATTGCTGTACGTTTGTCGCCGATTCAAACGGTCCTATTCCTTATAAACAAAGCTTCTAATCGTCCAAATAATTGTTTCCCTTTTACTGACACCTACCCGTCATCAAAACGTGTTTCCAGTCAGCATCCGGACCATAACAAAGCGTGTTGAACGAAGTGTAGATACAACAACACCACCAACAGCAACAACAATAACAACAACAAACAGAGCAACAGACATACTGAAGTTGTGCAACTAAAACAACTGTGACCGTAGACAAAAATCATATCTACTCAGTTGATTGTTTTGCCACCTCCCTGTTTACGGTACAATGAGGTGGCAAAAAATCGGGCTTTTCTAACTTCCGCGTTGTTAGAAATACCCACTCCGTCGGCGCAGTATCATTCGATCCCTTGGGGCAAATCATTTTAGGCGGATGATATTTACACACTTAGCGCTGCTTATGAAGAGCATGTCGTCACGGTGGTAATCACAGATTACCATCGAAGCTAAAAATTAGAGCGATTGCTGATACAGTAGTAGATACAATTAACCGACGTAGTAAATTATTATCGACCTAAATCCAACGGACCAACAAGTCGGTCAGCTGGCTGCACATTGTAATGTCAGACCTATTCGAGAGAAAGGGAAACAAAGCCTGCTGGTTTAGCAAAACACACTAACAGCAAATTAGTTAGTGATGCTCTAGTGCAGAATCAGAATGCGGTTCATTGATTACAGGTGTTTAAGTTATATATATATATATATATATATATATATATATATATATATAATGCTCCCCCAAGTACTATTGCTAGGAGGCCTTATGGGGTATGTTCACCATAGCCTCGTAGTAGCAGTCTCGTCAATAATAACTCAAATAGCAACCCGACGTAGAGTTCTTGTGATTCACAACACTCAATGAGTACGGAAGCGCTTCTGCGAACCTTACGACGTTTAATCTTTTGTATCGTTGTTTTGCATGTTGTCGTTGTTGTTGTTGTTGTTGTCGTCGTTGTTGCTGTCGTTGTTGTTGTTGTGTCTGCGGTCACCATTGTTGCTGTTGTTGCTGTTGCTGCTGCTGTTATTACAGCTCTGAGCAATGACTGGGCGGCGGCAGGGACGCCCGTGACAATTCCGTAGGCGTTATGTTTTCGATATGATGTGCGTCTCAATATCTCGTTTGTGCGTGTCGATGTGTGAATGTCAATGTCTGTTCGTGTTTGCCAGCGTATGTATAAATGTGTCTTCTTGAGAATGCGTGTATGCCAGAATGTGGCTATGTGGGTATGTATGTAGATGTCTGAAGTGTCTCATATGTCTACGTATGTGACGTGGGGCCGAACGGTCTCTTTCTCTACGGCGTACGGGTGTCGGCCGCGGCTAATTATAGCTGCATCTGAGCTATCACGCAGTAAACGTCTATCGGAACACTGTGTGTATGTATGTATGCATGTGTATGCACGTACGTGCGTATGCATACATGGCGCTGAGTAGAGAGGCGACACAGAGTCGCTTTCTGGCTCTACGAGCGATTAACGAAGCTATAGTTATTCTGCATCGGGCCTCGGCTCGATGCTCAGTCTATCAGCCACCTACTTATCTATCTACCTTTATCTATCTCTACTCTCTCTCTCTCTCTCTCTCTCTATATATATATATATATATATATATATAATATAAATTGATATTAATCGATCTATGTATTAATCGATCCATCCGTCTCGCCATCCGTCTACGGACCAAGCTTGGTAGCAGCAGCGGGCTGGCGCGCTCAACCAGCCAATCAATGAGCCAACGAACCGAAGCTGCTGGCCACAAATACAACAGACAAAACGCGACGGGACAACAACAACAACAGCAACAACAACAACAACAACAACAACAACAACAACAACAACAACAACAAACAACAACAACAACAACAACAACAACAACAACAACAACAACAACAACAACACAACAACAACAACAACACAACAACACAACAACAACAACAACAACAACAACAACAACAACAACAAACAACAACAACAACAACAACAACACAACAACAACAACAACACAACAACAACAACAACAACAACAACAACAACGACACCAACGACAACAACAACAACACAACGACAACAACGACAACGACAACGACAACAACAACAACAACAACAACAACAACGACAACAACCAACAACACAACAACAACAACAACAACAACAACAACAACAACAACAACACAACAACAACAACAACAACACAACAACAACACCAACAACAAACATCAACAACAGCAGCAACAACAACAACAACAACAACAACAAACAACAACAACAACAACAACAACAAGGAAACCCGAGCCGTCGTCACACTCAATTGGGGTCCCCGATGGAGGCCCCAGCAAGGAAGGAGCAGAGCGAGCACAGCATGAGGGTTGTTGTCGCTACGTTGCGGTCGTCTGCAGCAATTGCTGTTAAAGCCATTGTCGTTCAGACGGCGGCCGCCGTCTATCGACACGGGTGTCGTCGTCGTCGTCGTGGTCGACACACGAAAGCCGAGCTATCTTCGTGTCGTGCAGACACATAACTAGAGCGTGTATCACGCCCATCATCAAATCAAATACACTACCATCATCAACAGCAGCAGCAGCAACAACAACGACAACAACACCAATCAATCCAGCCTCCGCGCTGCTTCTCTACTCGACTGTCGTGTGGGCGTTTAGCGCCGTTGTCGTCATCGGAACTCGACGGTTCTCTCGACGAAATGGGTTCGGTGTGCGAACCCGTTTGCTGTCACCAGCCAGCCGTCTGCAACACTAGCCAAAACCCTACTACACGTAGGGACTTAGAAAAGTATTTAAAACTTCTATGATCGAATATAGATATATTTGGACTTTTTTTCTGATAGCAGAATCAATATTTAGATTTCAACGTAATGTTTACCAATTTCTATATATGTTTTTAAGGAGTAAATGCATGCATTGAAGGGCGTCCACGAAGCTCGTTTTTTGATGTCTTCTAGCTCCACATCCGTAGATTCATGTGGCGATTCGCGTGAATCCCCAAAAAATTACGTTCAGCTTTTTTTTTCAGAAAAATATGCTTTTCCTGGTGAGGGCAGGGTATACTGGTGGTAAGCACTCTTTTAATGAAATAACTGACTATGATAATAAGTAAGCATACTTTCAGCTTTTTTTTTCAGAAAAATGTGCTTTTCCTGGTAAGGGCAGGTTATACTGTAGGTAAGCACTCCTTTAATGACATGATCATAAGTAAGCGTTCTAGCAATCTACTAACCACTCGTCACTGTATCACCGTTTTCCGGTTTGAGCATCGCCACAATTTCACTCCTGGAAAATCACGGCGACTATCACCTTGCCGACCGACCCTTGACGCTTACGATTGTGGGTCGAGGCGCTCCACTCCCTGGCCAGTGCGAGCTCCAGAACCTGAGTAGCGCGTCGCAAATATTCCCAAACTGTAGCAGGTCAAGTCGACAACAAAGAACACCGGTGCTCTTTGATATTTTTCAGAAATTCTCCAGCTAGAAAGGCCCTCGCCTCTTCTGTCTATCGTCAAGGAGCTTACGGAGGAGCGCGGCACTCAAGCCTAAAGCCTTCTCTAGCAAGCATAAGTTATGTTTGAGTTTTCGTAAATCGCAGCCTGTTTACGGACAACGTTTTCCTCAGCCGTTGCTGTTTTCAGATCCCTTCACAGGATTTCTCTTACAGATTGAAATGCCCAGTTCAAAATTGGTCGTACAAATAATACACAATCCTCAGGAATAGGGCTTCCTTCTCAATGGTAAATCGACGCACTCCGAAAGACTCGACTGAACTCAACCCTCCGTAGAGATTGCACAGAATACATCTATTGCTGTTGTGGCACCGAAACGCTCGTATTGGCTATTTTCTTATTGCCTTCTTCTTACTACTTAACATCAAAAACTCAATCGACGCCAGTGGGTTGGATTTTAACTCACACTCCACTACGTGAAGCAATGCTGAAACTTTCTTGGGTCCTCACGTAACTATTTAGGAAAACACAATGCTTGCAAATAAAAACTTAGACCTAAAAAAGTTTTTCGGGCTGACCCTTAGCCCACATTTAGCGTCCACATGTTTGCTTCTGCATTGCTTCGTAAGCTCCATAAATACAAAAATGTGCAACGGTGAGTATCGAACCCGCGCATCTATGTGTTGAGTACTTTTACTTTAAATCCATTCATTTGCGCGAGCAACCAACGACCGCCGCATTCAATTCGAGCGGCAAAATCCAACGGACATCACTGAACAAACTCCGTTCTACGAATACCAACCACTCCCCTTCCGTCATCGCAGCAATAAAGACTACACAGTTATCCGTCAGAGAGACGGTAGCTAACTAAGTAAAGCAAAGCAGTTGTGTCTTCCGCTCCAAGTGTAGAAAGTACAGTTATTCGGGGCAACAGCGACATAGACGAGAGCTTACGGTTGACAAGATAGTTAACAACATATATATATATATATATATATATATATATATATATATATATGCACGTATGTAGACCCTGAGTTACAAGATACCAGATCAACTAGATTCACAGACACTGGCTTTTAGTCACACAGCACGACTATTCGTTAAGCCGGCAAACACGAATTTGGTTGTTTTGACCCTAACGATGATTAATCTATGCATTCGTTAAGTCAACTGGCAGGCAGACAGATGATCCATACGCAGCACAACCTGTTCTCGGTGGCGGCGGCTGCGACCATGACGGAGCCCCAGAACATCGACCCAGACATTCAGACTAAGAGCTCTACACGACGCACACAGATTTCGTTCGATGGGACGCTCAAACAACGAAAACGGCCGATATTTAACAGACGAACGTAACTGTAACTATATATATATATATATATATATATATATATACAGTGGGAGGGAGAGAGTGAGCAAAGTTAGACTTGTGCTGTAGTTAAAAAGTAACCCTTCATTACGGCCGACGATGTCGACGAAATAACAGAGGCATAGAGATATTTATTACAGGCAGAGTAGACTACGAACTGTTACAATGGCGGCTGTTGCAATAGCGGTAGCGTCAAAGCCCTATAGGAGTCAATATGGTCACAATTGGGGAAATAACTAACGTGTAAAAAAGCAAGTGTAGAAGTAACGATAGAAACGATAAGCCAGCAACAACAATAGTAATCGTTCCTGCAATACAGTAGCAACAACAATATCAATCGTGTGGCTAAATTATTTTTCATAGTCGTAAAAAGAGCTGACAGGTGTTTAAAACGAGTTATAAAAATATATACGTCTTTTTTTTTACCTAACACCAACAACAGATTGCCATCACCGCTAAGATTAGGGATCTGAACGCACAAACTATAGTTACAATGAAATCTGCATAGCCACCAAGAAACCGCAAATATTGCTTTGCGGCCAGCAGTTATCAACAGAAACCAGAATCATGCAAATGCGTGTAGTCACGTCGGTGGCCTGTCGTACTGTCCTTGCGTGGGCCTAAGGTGCATTCACTGGACGAAGTCAGCGACCGGCCCTGGCCGTCATCACAGAAGTGTCTAAGCTACTGGGCGATCCTTACGATGGCGAGGGGGGTCAATCTAAATGCTGTTGGTGTTGTTGTTGTTGTTGTTGCTACTGCTACTGGCACCATTTTTGCTGGTGGTGGCCCTGTTGTTGCTATTAATGTTGGTATCACTGTGTCAACTAGCTCAACATCTGCTGCTGGTTTAGCTGCAGCCGAGGAAGATCACCTTAAAACGCCCGCCTATTGTCAGCGAAGCGTCATCGGCCGCCTGATTGATCTTCGTTCAACAAGCCGTCGGCAGAAGCGCGGCAACAAGGAAACACCAAAGCTGCAAAAACAGAGCAGAAAAATTGAAACTACAGGCCTCCCGCCGGGACGGGTTATGTAGACGCAACGAAGACCACTGTTACTGGCACAGTGGCAAATTGCTGTATTGCGATTGAGGAGGTAGTGACGGCCGCCAGACTTCACCAACAACAACAGCAGCAGCAGCAGCAGCAGCAACAACAACAACAACAGCCGCGGCAGGGTGAATTGATGAGGTGTATGAGTGACGGTGACAATGTCATCAACTGTCAAAAGTTCTGGTTTACCTTTCGGTCAATGTCAAATCTAAAACGCTTTGTCAAGTTGTGACGGCAAAAAGGAAAGAAAATAAGAGTGGAGCAGGTAACATGTAACGATACAAGCGTCGACAATTTCAAAATACAAAAAAGAAACATTGGCGATGATGATGACCATGATCACCATCATCATAATACTAATCATTACTATATCAGGAGAAAGAATTGTTAAGATTGAACGTGTGTGTAGGAATACAATGAATGATGGCGATGGTTCTACCCAAATTACTCGATCGATGGAAGGGAGTGGATCAGAGCAGGTGATTGTGGACAACCTTGACATCAAAAACCGCTGGGGATTGGAATCCTGCGGGGATCTATCCGAGAGGCAAGTACATTAATACTACTAAAGACGGCTTCAGAATAAAACGCCGCAAGATATAATTTTGGCAAATCAACAAATTCAAATTGGCGTCGACGGAAGGGAGCAAAATGCGTTTATAATTGTAACTTGATAAATAGTGTCACATCTATACATATCCAGTTTCGCATAAAGACTCAAACCTGTCGTCTGATTCCTGCGTTTACGATGCATACACACATTAGTACATACATATATAGCTGCGTTTGTCCAGCTGCTGTTTGTAACGCAGTGCGGACCATGCCTTGTGAAGCATGCAGTTTAACCAGGCCTATACAGTTTGAGCTCCAGCGCGCTCAGCATTAGTTAAAATGAGATACCAAGCTAGATCGTAGTTGTATGATTTGTTACCATCGCCCTATGTAGGGGAGTGTGCTAGTTTACGGTCTTACAGGTTAGGTAAAGGTTACCGGACTAGGCCGGCTATGATCCGTTCTAGCCGCATTATTTTTAACCTGTTTTTTTAATACTACTCTCAGTTTGAATTAAGTAAATTCCGGGTCTACTCGAAGATTATTCATTATTCAATGAAAAATACAAAACAGCGGGGAGCACAGATATTCTGAGAAACAGGTGGTACCTACCGTGCTCCAAAATTAATACGTTATTAAAAATATATTATTCATACGATTACTACTGTTCTTTCTGGGCTGACTCCCAGCCAACATTTAACGTCCATGGGGCTGCTTTTTCGCATTGCTTTATAGACGGGCCTCTATAAATACAAATGTGGGGCAACGGTGGGACTCGAACCCGTGCACCTGCTATGTGTCTCCTCCGGTCGCGAGTCACAGACGAATGCACCACGCCACCGAGCTCGACCATACGATTACTAAACTAAAGTTTTCGGGCTGCTATCCCTCAGCCAAGATTTAACGTCCACGGAACTGTTTTTCACATTGCTTCATAGACGGACTCATAAATACAAATGTGCAACGGTGGGGCTCGAACCCGCGCACCTATGCGTCTCCTCCGGTTGCGAGGCGGAGACAAGTCACCACGCCACCGGGCTCGACGACCATACGATTATTACTACTACTACTACTACTACTAATCCTTCTACTACTACTATTTCGATGCCCTTGTGGATACAACTTTCTACCTAGTTTCATAAATCTACGCTAGCCAGCCTTTCATCAACGTTTCTTTAGTAAGCGTCGTCCGACACAGTTGACCGACAAACGCCAAGTGAAGACAGCAGACCTGCGTCAGACGAAAGGAGACATCGCCGTGCTGTACGATAGCGACACTATAGCAGGACGTTGTCACCAATGTCGTCGTCGTCGTTTTCTTCATGCGCGTCCCGCTAAAGTGTCTTCTTGTTCCCACACCTCAGACGTCCTACACAGCAACACGGCCACTTAGTCAGCTTTGCGAGCTGAAACGCGCACTGTTAGTCGCCTGTCGCCCGGCATCATCGGGTTACGCGACTTTACTGTTTAGCCAATTCACAGGCGGATCATACCCGCGGGAACATGATGCTCACCTTGTACAAGATTAGCGTGATATACGCTTCGTATTTTGAAACATGCACGTAATAAGACGGCATTAACTGTTACAGTAGACGAACTAATCGTAGTAGTAGCAGTAGTGGCGATAGAGGGCAGTAATAGTCGAGCCCGGTGGCGTAGTGCATTCGTCTGCGCTTCGCAACCGGAGGAGACACATAGCTGCGCGGGTTTGAACCTCACCGTTGAACATTTGTACCTATGGGGGTCCGTCTATGAAGCAACGCGAAAAGCAGTCCTTTAGACGTTAAATCTTGGCTGAGGGTCAGCCCGAGAACTTAACTTTAGAGGGCAATAATAATATCTAATCTAGTACTATATTAGACTATAAAAATAAACACTATTTAAACTCTAGACTCTAATATTTACATTATCAGTTTATTCATCTAGTTTCTATTTATATTTGTATCTTGTTCCGATTAGCATTTACGTCTAGTTGCTGGTCACATGTTTATTCCTAGTAATAGCTAGTCAAGTATGGAGTATACACGTTAAGCAAATAGGGCACCAAGGGAAACAAGAACGGCAACCACAGATTGTACATTGGCTCTTTTGTAAGGCCATGTAGCCTTCGTATTTTTTATGTCTGACAATCGTATTCACGCTGGCTTGTTGTGACAATGGACCCTGTAAGGCTTATCGCCGATACTTATTTTCCTTTGACTTTTTGGAGTCATTAACCGTTAGCTTGCTCCTTTCATTCGTACTGTCCAGTGTTAGCTTGAGGCGTACTTCTGTCCGAGAATATATGGGCGATGTCGGTAAATACTGCTCGTACGAATCTTGCCGTTGCTTTGGCTGTAGCACTTTTTCTGTGGCTTGACCCGCAACTTGGCTTTATCAACACCGTCTTAGTCGGACACGTGTTTTGTCTGACTTAGTAGGCTAGCTCATAGATGTTTTTCATCAGGATTGGCATAACGATCAGTTCTACTGCTTATACTTTTGAAGATATTTCAATGGCGGCTTGTTATAGTGAAACTCCTTGCAAGCATACTTGTTGGTTCAGCTAGAAGTGCACGCCATGTGGGACCAGCTTCGCTCAACTTTTTTTTCCTAATCACCAACATAGACCGTATTCTAGAATAATTAAACGACAATTGTTTGCTCGCTATTGCATTTATGATATCATATTCAGATGATGCCGTATGTAAATGTCGCGTGAAGCGAACATTTAGATCGGGAACACACGGACCGCTTGGCATACAACGAACATGCTCCCACCAGGCATGTGTCATTCAAAATTACAGCACCTCATTCGTTCTGAAAGGAGCATTGACAAGAAAATGTGTTTCCTGTTGCTGCTACTAGCTTACTGGCGTGTCATATATGTATTGACAGACAGTTAGTATTCGTTTGACATGTGTGCCTAAATATACATATCACCTTTATTTATGTAACTGCTCTGATTTATTTCGCGCGCTAACTCATTGCCGTGGTGCCATCCTCTAGACACTGAGTCGAAGCTGGTGTCCTGCGATGCCTATCATGATATTGCAACAAGTGGTATGGACTCATCGCCAATATTGTTAGCGTTAAACCACATTGTTAAGAAGCCAAAAGCGTTGACTTTAAATATTTCTGCGCTTACCTGGGCTAATCTGACAACGGGCAAACGATTTCGCGGGGAAATATGTTCTCCTGTTAGATGATAGTAGCGGTAAAGTATTGAATTAGCTTCTAGAATAGACGGTCTGTCTGCATGCGGAATACCAGAAGGACAAATGTTAGAAAGGGATGCAACTTCAGAGATCGCAATCTTCTCTATGGGCTCAAAGATAAATTTGTTTACTAGAAAAGTAGGCCTCTTTTAGATTACTGGTACATCCCATATTCCCTAGAAAAAAAATGCCTCTTAACGGCGCCTCTTCCTCTGCCCCTACTTTTCAGCCATTTAAACTACTTTCTGGTCGTTTTCACCTTTAACAAGAGGGCTCAACCCTACGACCTGGTGATCGTTCACCCTCTCGATGGCTGCCTGTGCTCTTCGATTCAGCGCGTTCCTTCAAGCGCCGTAACCAGAATGGCCAGGTCGCCCGCGTAAGCAATCGTATGGAGTTTCCCCAATCTGTAGAGTCTGCATACGTTCTTTGTTTTTCGGCCTCCTGCAGATCGACGTTTATAGCTATTTCCATCGATAGTCTCTCTTCTATTTGATCCGGTTTAGCTATTAGCCTCCTATTGATGACCGTTTCTGTTTCTTCGTATGTTTTTCGTCATTAGCCTTCAATTGGGCGGTAGACGTTGGAATAAGTAGGCAGAATCTCTGGCATTCGTATGAGGGCCAATATAGCCTTCTTCTACAACGCTGGATAAATCCTGCCGCTAGAAATTCTCCGTTGCTCTTGAAGAACCATCGCCATACCTTCCACCGGGATTCCATCCGGGCCGAATTATTTGTCGCTGGGTGATCCATTTGTTTAGTCTCTAGCCTTTTGCTCTTATTTCGATAGGAACTCAGTTGAGTCGGTCCATTTTGTAGGCACGTCATGCCTAAAAATAACAAAAATAACTTAACTGCTCGCCCTGCTGCATTGCAGACAAGGCTCGAACAACTACAGCTACAAGAGATAACATAACCACTCAATTAATAAAATGGATGCATAGCAGTCGTATGTGCCCCAGTTGTAGCACATGACCAAAAGGGGAGTGGGGTATGCCCCAGAACGTAATAGCATCGCATGATCGGGGGATCTCAACGCCCTATCACACCGCGATCTAGGGGTGACCAAGCAGACCAAGCGTCCATGCCTCGTTACGTGCCATTAGCAACTGGCACGTTCCGTCATCATCATCACCATCGGACGTTTGTCATTATGCACCTGTGCACGGCACTGCGTTCATCTCTCGTTGAATGTCGGCGCCATCCAAACGCTATCCTGGTAGGATAATTATTGTGTCACGATCGTTTGTCTGGCTTTGTTGTTTGTTGGTGTTGTTGCTGGCGTATGTGCTGTCACCGTGGTTGCACGGTTACAACTGCAACACTATTACGGATACTGTTATTGTTGTTTTGGCTTTCCGGAAACACTGTGATTGCTGTCACCGTACTGTTATTTACGCATAAGTGTTGGCTTTCTTAACGAGGTTATTATTCAGATTATTATTTCCCTGTTTGTTCTAATGCTACTTGCACTTTGCTACGCTTCATTCTTATTGCTATCTCTCTGCGTTTGGTTATTCGTATTGTACTGTTTTCGGTGAACGCTGCTATTCGGACAGCGGCACTTTTTCGTCATTGTTGCTGTTTTTGTCTATCACCCCATTAATGTTATCACTGCTATAATTACTTTTATTGGTCTGATTAATAATATAGTTGTTGGTCCCTTTGCTGTTGTTGCTGTTGTTGTTCCTGTTGTCACGGCTATCTTAGTTTGGCCATTCTCAATTGGCTGTTACCGCTGATGCGGTGTTTCTCTACGCGCCAATGCACGATTGCGCATTGGTCTGTGAGTAAGCGTTCTTGCCGTTTCTGCAAGTTACGAGCTATCAATTACTGGCCTGTTAACGTTGTTGTTGTTGTTGTTGTTGTTGTTGTTGTTGTTGTTGTTGTTGTAGTAATCATTATTAATATTGTTGTTATTGTTGCTGCTGCTGTTGAAGATCAGCTACTTTGTTACTGGGGGTGTCAGCAGACGTTTGTTTCTGTTCGGGCTTCAGACAACGCTTCCCACCGATGCGCCGGGTCGACGACATGATATATCGCATAATGACCCTCGACCCCACCACTCGACGCCGCCTCTGCGTTGCGAAGCTGAGCAGCGGCAACAGCAGCAGCAGCAACACCAACAGCACCTTAAGCATGTAATACAGCCTATGCGCTCACAGCGGAAGTGGCAGATTAAGTTATATTAGTTGTAGTCGTAGCTGTTGTTGTCATCGTGTCGAGAATGAATTGCTATAAAGGAACCCAACGCCCATAAAGGAACTTCCAGCTACAACGAGCAAGTATGTCCAGTTAGTCAAACAGGCCATATCTAGGTGGTTGATCGCATGTCGACGTTCCCGTCGGGTTTGCCCGACCCTTGTCGGATCGCCGTAGGGGGAACAAGCCGTGAAGCCAACGAGGAGCCCCCTCCCCTGCTCATGTTGGATAGTACTGTGTGAGAAAGCCACTTTGCTCATCCCCATCACAACCACCACTAGTAAGTTCTCCATGCTCCCTCTTTCCTATCCTTTACCCGGCTCTTTTCTCCCGCTCAAGTGTGCTCGGTCACGGCTCTTCGCAGAGTCTAAAATTGAACCTCTATTGTGACAATAAGAGAACCAAGGTGACAGATAATCGCGTACATCCAAATACGGCAGCGATCATATGATGAAGAACAACAACAACAGCAGCAACGTGGGTAAGACGACAACAACAACAACAACAACCATCGCGACTTCGACAACGCTGTTGATCATGATGATAATGTCGATCATGTGTCTGGACAGCGATGCACATGTGTCGATTGTCGGCAGGGTGTCTTCAGTAGCCGCCTTCGTTGGCGGCGCTCGTTGTAAGTAATTAGCGGGGCGGACAGTTCTTCCTTCTTCTATTCTTCGACTCGACTTCGGAGCTCGTAGCTGGCCGGGCTATTAGACGAAACGGTAGCACCAATACGCCGCACCGCCGCCTGTTCTATAGTCGTCATCATCACCACCATCAACTATCAGCCATGTTGCTGTCGCTACAGTTGCTGCTGCTGCTGCTGGTAAGACTCTGTAATTGCGAATGTCGCCACTGTTCATGCAATGTTAATGGTGAATGTCCAAGTTCTTGCTGCTGCTGCGGGTCTTGGTGCTTCCATTCTATACAGCAGCTCGGCGCCACCGGCTGCTCGTTGCCTTCAATAAAATCCGTTTGAGCTACTGACAAATTTGATTATACCTGGACTTTGACTCTATTCTCTTTTATTTATTGCGCGCTCACGTTTCATAGCACGAGGGAAAAGGCAGTCAATTCATTTGATGTACCAATTTTTCGTTTTAGCTAACTGTCTTGCTTTCCTTTATATATATATATATATATATATATGCATATATATATATATATATATATATATATATATATATATATACAGGGATATAGCCCGTTGGATGGGGCTAGCAACCTTCCAGCCCAACGACATAACCATATACGCTCGTATATGTCATAAAAACGACATGAACGTTATACACGATTGTCAATTTTCAATGATTATGTAAGGAACACAACTTAGCGTAAAGTGTTTGAATGACTCTAGTTTAATATATTGTTATGTGATATGATATCTAGTCTAATATATTGTTATGTGATATGATATCTAGTCTAATATACTGTTATGTGATATGATATCTAGTCTAATATCTTGTTATTATTATAATAAATTAAAAGGGCAACAACAAATGTTAGTTAAGTAAAAGTCGCTTCAGTAGAGACGATCTCAGCCATCGACGCCACTTTAATGCCTAAAACTAAAACGTCTCCTACGGGCTTGGAACTCATACTGAGCCGTATCTTCAATTCACCGAGGGCCAGACATGCTAAGATATCTAGGGTTTCCGTTACAGTCCTTGTAGCAGCATGGCCGCTGACTCTCAGCGGCATATGGTTTATTACCTACTCTCAATGAGCATTTCTCAAACAAAATTCTATCAACACAACAAGGATCGAACCGGCAACATGACAACCATTACTTGTGTGCTAGTCCCCTAGACTACGCCGCCACACTAGTTAATTTCAGATGTGCCACTTTACGTACGTTAAGTTTACCGAGCGCTAGCAAAAGAAGTGGACGTCACCACCAAATTTGGCCATCTCTTGTGCTTCCTTGCGTGCCCTTGCGCTGGGGTCGTCGCCGTATTTCTGCTGCTCTGCATAGCACCCGTAACGACGGTAAGACCCATACCGCACAGCCGATCTGACCGACAAATCTGCACCTAACCTTTCTTTATTTGTTGTAGATGTCATTTCATACAGTCAGCTCTCAGTCGTTCAGCTCGTTCGATATCAACCTGTACGTGTGAGTTGTACTAACATCCTATCGCTTTTACGGTGAAAGTGCCATACAAAAACGTAATGCTGCGAAAGCCTTCGCGATGTATATGATGTTTTGCACTCTCCTTTCGCGCCCTGCTTTTCATGAAAACAAAATCTCAAATGAATAACAGGAGGCAACAGCCACGATTGCTGCAGCAAATCCAGTGGCACTGTTACCGAACAGCAACCACACAAATGCCTATAACTAATTTGCTGTGACAGTGCAATAAAAATAATAATAATAAAAATAATAATAATAAAAATAATAATAATAATAATAATAATAATAATAATAATAATAATAATAATAATAATAATAATAATAATAATACTCCATATGGTACACCGTTTTACAGAACATTACGTTGCTGCGTTTACTCTCATACTGGCACTGGTACCACCGCCACCAACTCACGCCAAAGCTAACCAGAACTTGAACAGCACATGGCCTCACTCTACGGAAAGATAGCGCCTCTTTGTTTTTCTCCACTGGCCGTGGTGCTGCCTCCACCTTGAGAGAGAGAGAGAGGGGCGTCAGAGGTTTCGTAGTCATTGCGTAGACCCACGTTTCGACAATGAAGCTTCTTTTTGCGACTGCCGGTGTTAAGCAAGGGGAGGTCCTTGACGGACGCGATCATCACACGTTTGTTTTGTTCGTGCCGTTGTCGTCGTGCGTAGCACACAGTCACGCCTGACCATTATTATGATCCTTACACCGCACTGCTGTTGACACCGCTGCTGCAGTGTCAGCTTCGACTTATGCATTTCGACCTCGTTGGCTTTTGCGTCGTGACAGCAAGTGGTCACGTCTCTTGTTATAGCTCCTCTGTTCTCAGAAGACCTTGATAGGTTACGGGTGCATTTCATTCGGTCAATCGGTACTGTGTCACTCTCTCTCTCCTGTGACTCCACACACGCACACGCTTATCTGTTCTTACGAATTGCCTTGTTTAGCATACAAATCAAACACGAGCTACTACTTCGCGCGTGAAATATACTTATATTTGGTGGTTAATTCTTGCAGTTGTGATAAATAAACGCTTATGGAACGTTTATGCATACCTTTAACACTGTTATCAGTTAATTTCGTGTCAGCCCATGGCAAATAGATAGAATACCGCCTAATATAATAGAATCTGCCTTTTCTCTACAAACATATCAAATGATATCACCTGCCTCAGAAACATTCATTTGTGTCGGTCTCGCGCAGCGTTCTCCGTACGTTTTGGCATGTCCCTCAAAAACTTCCCGGTACTTCGCGCCAAAGCCGTAGACACGAAGTAGAAGCTTCTTGACAGCCCTAAACAATTTGTTCGCTTTTCCGAACCTGCGTGTTCCTGTCCACACTCGACAGAGCTGTAACCAAGGTGCTATAATGCCGCCGTGCATGATACAATTACATGTCAGACAAGGCTTCTGCCGTGTGACCGTAAGGTATGCTAACCTTCATCAGATAGTAGTCACTGTTTTCACTCAGACCTTTGGACTATTATATCTCAGTTAAATCAAATTCACCAGTTGTAAACAACATGCCGGTTATACACTCTTAGTCACGCGCCTAGGTCTTGAATATAAAAAAATAACCGTAAAAAGTGTTATCATTGTCATACCCTCAGCAAACTACAACAAAATTACTAGGATTATAGAAAGCCTAATAAAATGTATATTTTTTTATTGCTAATAAGGCTTGAACCCAGGCCTCCAGACTGCAAGCCAAAGGCTTTACCACTAATCCATCTTGCTCGGTAAATAATGGGATTCTCCGATTAGCGTGACATCACTCTCAATGCCGCAGATTACGTAATAGTCTTTTTATTGTCGGTATTATGTGTCCTTGAGACAAAATGTCTGCCGAGTCTGCACTTGCGCGTCGAATTGGATGATAATCATACCAGGCGCGTTACCAGAAAGTCTACGAGCAAGTGGTCAGGACCTTCGGGGCCTGTAGACAAATGTCAAGAATGTCAGGAATGTCTACTGACTACGTAAATAACGGCCAGACAATAGGCGGGAAGGCCTTTAATATTACGCCACTAGTCTCTTCTTTAAGAACTTGTTCTATGTATATATGACTAATGACTGGATTGTACCAAGTATAAGTCCTCAACGTCTGCCCCCACCATATGGCATATAGTGGGTAGTGCCATATAGTACCACACCCACGTTTCATAACATCAGACTCACGGGTCATCCCCAGCACAGCGTGCCACCGACCATATATATATATATATATATATATATATATATATATATATATATATATATATATAACTGTATGCAATATTATGTTATGCGCGCGTTGCGTGTTAGTGTATTAGAATTAAACAAACAGAATAAACGTTTCCTTATACGCAGTGCAACAGGTTGGCACGTGAGTGCCATATATGTACAATATACACATTATTGCTAAGCATTCCAAGTTGCTTTATTAATGTATTATGTGCTCGCATGGTATTCACAGCATGCCAATGTGCAGTAGGTTCAACAGTATTACTAGATTCATGGTACCCGTCCATCTGGCCGATTATTTGTTATAACCTGTGCACGGAAAAATGTGTTATCACATTTTGATCTGATCTATCCGATGGCCCCTATGCCACAGTTTTTCATTGTAGGTGAGGCATTGTTGTATATTTTTGAAAACCCTCTATAAAGTGAAGGGTGTCTGCCTGCACGAGATAGTGCTGTGCTCTTGTATGTATGCCTAGCATTTATTTTAAGTAAATTGATTTGACTTTAACAAGAACTGCCAAATCTCGCGCAGACACTGTTTTTCAGATAATAGCCGTGCATCATACGTCGACAGGGTGCGACCTTCGGCGTTAATAAAACTGTGGCTGTCGGCGTACATCGGTAGTGTCTGAGATTTGTCAAACCTGGTACCATATATATATATATATATATATATATATTTATATATACGTAATGCACCCGTAAGTTGAAATTTGAATTAAACATAAAGATTGAAGTGACATTGCTAAATTGGAAGCAAGTCACGTTCTGCGGCAATACATTGAGAGAGGCAAATGATTCACTGTACGAGATAAAGTTTGCTGAACTCATCAAACGATGAGCAAAACTGATTGCCCTAATTAATAGAAATATCTGAGAGTTGTATTTGAGTGGACGTGGATTTTTAAAACTTACTGTTTAATGAAAGAATTCGCAAACCGTTAACCGTCTTCTAAGGGCTGTTATTGCCAGCGATAATTCCGATCGATGACCGCGGTATGCTCGCGGGGCGTACCACGGAATCTGTTCGTGTTGGGAATTCAGTGCCCTAGTAGAACACATATTCAAGTACATTATAAATGGTGTGACTGTAACACATACACGTAGGAATATAAGGCTATATGACTACAACTAAGTTAACATTGTAGTAAACAAAAAACTTTAAACCACTGCCATCAATCCACTTTGTAAAACGCTACGCAAATGGGTTGTTAATATGCTCCGTATATGTCACAGAGCAAGGAACAACTAAAAAGAGTGTACGTAGCTCGAGTATAAAACTATTTCTCACTGCGCGCAATTAAATCACTACTTATCAGTAAGTAATAATTGAGTAATTGTAGGAAAAGAATATCGTTTTGATACCGAGGCAAGATAGCATTATTCGACTTGCGTTAGCCAGCCAACATTTATGGCAAACAAAGAATGGCGAAAAACGGCAACAATCGAGAGATTCGCCAGTTGGTAAGAACTCTTCTGTGTCGGCGGCCCTTTTAGCAAACCAAATGACACCACAAAGTAATAGACATTTGGCAAAAACACGCCCCTCGTATTTGCCAACTATCTGGCCCGCGGCCGGTTCATGCTCCCTTCAGTCAAGATCGTGCCTGTGATTCCTGCCCAGTCGTTTACGGGAATTACGGATATAACGAACACAAAACTGACGGGCGATCCATAAAATCTAAACTAAGTGCTAAAACTATAGCAATTAAAACGTATTATCTAATGGAAGGAGGGGGGCAAACGCGTCTTGTTTAGGAGCGAGAATAAAATTTATAAAATTAGCTATGCTGCTTTTTTGCCTTGTATACAGTTGTGCAAAATATACGATTGCGGGGAAATCATACCGGCGTGTTCGATGGAAAATTCTGCATAGCCTGAATGACACCAGACGTCAATATGTTGTGAAGTTTTTCGTTAAAGCTTTCACGTGTTAAATCGTAAAATTTTGCCATTTTGACAAAAAGTGTACGCCTAAAAGACTATCTCACCCAATAGTAAATTTAGTGCCTATCATTTTCGTACTAAAGTGATTTTTTACGTAGTTGCCAAGTAACTAAGCTTTTTCGACGGCTATAGTTGTCATGCTTTACGTTGAAGCATTCATGTTCAGAACCGTAAAATGTTGACAAAGACAAACATATTATCTTGCCGAGTTCTACCAAGCCTCAACATATGTACCTAATGTTCTGATACACCCTCTTGCTGAAGCAGGCCTAAATGTTAGCAAGTACATATGTATGCCTTCACTTTCGATATGGTGGCAACTACGTAACGCATCACCATCACTTTGGTACGAAAAAAAGAACAGAATAGCGACGTTTATAAACTTCATCCTCACACCTAAATAAGACCGCCCCCTCCTTCCATTGGGAAATCTTGCCGAGTTCTACCAAGCCTTAAAATAAGTACATACGGTTATGGAAGACGCTGCTACGTAATATTCTTACTATTAAACATTGCTATTCACATTGGCGTTTCCTTATTTCGAGCCGCCAGGTGGCGCGACTGACCGTTGTGCATTGTGCGGAGACAGATAGACTCCTAGTGACATTGACACACGCTGGTCAATTACTCTGTACCAGACAATGGTACTGCATCGTGCCATCATTGTACAGATTGGCATCATCGCTTATGCGATATGCTAATGTATCTAGCCGGCAATAATTAGAGCCATATGTTACTGACAGAAATAAGCTTGTAGTCTGTCACAGATATTTCGATTGACAAACTTCGACAAATTTGAATGAGGCAGTTCACCAAGAAGCACACGAAAGACAACGCTCGCAGACTCTTCAAGTCCTCCCACACACAACCCTGCGTCAGACGATATATATATATATATATATGTGTGTATATGTATGTATATATATTATATATATATATATATATATATATAAAGAGAGAGAGAGAGAGAGAGAGAGAGAGAGAGAAAGGGGAGAACAGATTTTCAATTAAATGCACTGTGAATTTCAATTAAATAATAATAATAATAATAATAATACTAGTAATATAACTAAACACTTATGGTATTTTAGTTGTGATGAAATCTGTCTTTGTTATTTAAGATATAGTATGCCAAGCTGTGGCAATGTTTAACTCTTCGACGTTGTAAACGTTCTGAAAAAGTTTAAGCTGGCACTGTGCACTGGGCAGATTCCAAAGACCTAGAAAGAAACGACAATAGTAGTTATCACTTAAGCAGAAGGCGTTCAAACGGAACTACCTTTATGCTAGGGAATAACACTAGAACGTTGTTTGTACCAAAACGTTTAGGGATAATAGCAAGAGGACTGATCATTTATGAAGGAGAAAGAGGCAATATCAAAAAAGCAGCACAGATCAAAATAATCTGACGCTAGCTATTCGGGCCTCGGGAATACGTAATGCTCTTTTTATAGACTTCAATGCAGCTTTTGGCTTAGCACCAGATGCTAAAATAATCAACGAATTAGTGTAATCTGGAGGATAAAAGAGTCCAGGAGTTACTGCAATTTGAGTCAATTGGGAGGAGGTTATCAAACATCATAGAGATTGCTGACGAAGTCTCTACGTCGCCTTCTGACGTGGCTCTTGGAGCATCGTTTTGCGTTGTTCGAGCCCGACGGAGGACAATCTCACCCCCCCCCCACCCATATAAGAATAATGCAGCAGACAAGGAGGACTGGTAAAAACTCCTCGATAAGTGTTACTATTCTTGCTGCTGGGGTGGTGCTTCATTGGCGACGATGGTATGCTCGATAGTAGAATGAGGTGGACGGGGTGTAACGAACGGTAGGCCGTCGACATTGGCCCGTCAGAGTCAAGGGTGGCGAGGTGTCTGCCGCGTGCGTGGACGTTATTATTAGTAGTATGGCCTCATCACTGCCAGGGTGGAAGAGGACGACGTGATTTACGACGTTTGTTTTTGTATTTATGCGCCCGGCGAGGTCGTCTGCAGGCGGGGGGGGGGGGCGAGGGGGGGAGGGGGTCTGCGGTGGTGCGATCTGAAGCGCCAGTTCGTTTCCTCAGCAGGTCATCTTCGGTGATACTTTGAAACTGCCTACACATGACTGGCGACGAACGACTGAACGGCAACCGGCTAGTAGTGTTAGCCTTGCCGTTCTTTCCGTCCAGTTGGTTGACGGGAACTTTAACAGCAGTTGGGGCCACCAAATTGGCCTGCCGCAAAGCAGCATTGCCCGGCCCGGCCTAACACTTGTCTGCAGCACTGAAGCTGGGCAAGGATCAATAGCGGCGCAGGGTCGTCTTCCCGCGATCGCGACGTAATCATCAGACCGCCGCGCAACAGGCAGGTCCAGTTCAAGAATAGCTCCGCGACCGTTCTATTCTTAAACTGGAGAGGTCAATAGGCGATAGCCATTCGCTGGCTGTCTGGGTCCAGCCGACGCGGCAGTCTTAGTTGGTTAGCCATAACGACTCACTTACGTTAACTTCAACTTAAGTCAGTTTTTCCTATCATGCAAAATGCAGTTTGTTGGTAACTGCGTCTGCTGCTCGCCTACAATGGTGGATTACCGCTTGTGCTTGTGTATATGATGGTCAATTGCCAGATAGGCGTAATTTTTTAAAATCAAACGGTTAACAAACTATAGTCAAGCGCAAAGAAATCGCACCTTTAATGATGATTGCGTATTTTGTTGAGTTTAGTTTAATGCTTGATTTTTCATGACCTTCATCAGAGGAAGACAGATACGGTGCCTTAATAGTGCTTAAGCTTTCCTAAGTCTAAAGAAGCAATATTCCTACCGATACTGATCAACAGCTGCAGTTAATAACAGCCGCTCGTATGGGATCGGCCTGCTTGACTATAACCAACCCGCTCATTGACCCACAGCAAAACCAGATATACACCCGCCAAAACGAATGTAACAACGCACTGAATACTACGCCAGGGTTCTACTTTTTTTTGTCGACCAATTTACTCATATATATATATATATATATATATATATATATATACATATATATATATAAGTTGCGTTTATGTCAGGCTCTGTCAGAGTTGGCACTTTAACACCGGCAAATCTCGGTTAATCGCGGCCCATGCAAGGTAGTCTATGCATGGCCTATAGGTTTGTGTTACGTCAGCCAACACCTCGCATGAGCTTAACAGCAATAGTAACAATAACTAACAATAATCTCCAATCATACAGGACGCTATTACGACGGATATTTCAAAGGTCTTGGAATCCGTATTGCCGAATTTGTTATATGCGGAGTAAGCGGGGCATTGCCACAGCCACAGAAAAGCTTAGTGGACGTGAGTTCGCTAGCCGAGTCGATTCAGCTAGCCTTTCGCGGCAATGCCAAAGAAACTCCGGCATTCCTGCTTTCTCCTGCACTAACGCCTACATTACGGAGTGTGACAGCCAGCGGAACAACTTAGAAGGGCATTAATTAAACACAGATAACCTGACTTTGCAGGAGAGCTCTAAGGGTTACATCACGTATTATGCAGCACAATTGGAATCCACGATCCCCACAGGTGTTGTAGGTGCCCGAAGTGCTTAGGCCAATGCGACAGATACTGCGCCGCAGCATGTCCAGCAGTTCAGCCAATATCCAAACCAGCAAAAAGTCATAAAATCTAGTGATGCGAAGAAAGCACTAGTTGTGTCGAATGTATGTATGTATATATATATATATATATATAAACAATAACGTGTACTACGAGTTGCGCGGCTATACAAAATATGAGGACAGGAAGTCCGCGTATGCAGTGTGATATGCATTCAAGAGCGATCATTACGGCGAGTTCTTTGTCGACCCGTTGTCGTCGTTGTCCATAGTTGTCTTCCCAGAGTTGTTAAAGTAATGTCGATTCAATTTCGGTGCATCCTGGGGGGGGGGGAGTATACATTATATCGGTTTCAGTGGATTTAAATATCTTACATTTGCTCCTCTTAGCTGACAGTATTGCATGTGCATTACGCATCTCCGAGACCTCCCAACAACAACAATAAAATCGTCGCTGACGATTCTGACGGCGCAATGTGTTTCATTTGTCAGCAGCACAACGCCTCAATTTGCGAGCGGTGATTGGTACATGATGTTCTATATTGGCGCGCTACCGGATGAGCAGTGCATGTCGATTTACTATATATCATTGCTATCGGACAATTAAGCGTTTTGACGCGCGCATTGTTGTTGTTCCTGTTGCTGATGCTGTGGTTGTTGTTGTTTTTCTTCTTCTTATGGCAGATATCGTTGTTGTTGCGGTTACAGATCGTATTACTGATTTTACTATTACTATTATTATTATTGCTGCAGCTGTTGGTGGCGTTGCTGCTGCTGATTCCTTTGCTGTCGTTACTCTAGCAAGTATGCCATACCGTCATATATCCAGTTCTGATTATACCCTGGTTTAGTAGACACTTGACCACGCGATTTGTAGTTCAGCAAGGGGCAGACACTCGCTTTTGGAAAATTGTAGAAAAGCCCGGTGAAAAGCTACTAACTACTACAACGACGACAACAACAACAACAACAAAGAGTCGTTACTCACAGCTATTGATTATCGTCATCATCATAATTATTGTGAGCAGCGGCAGCGCACATCATCTGGACATTGTCTGCTGTTCAAAAAGCAGCAGGCCCATAGTGAGATTGTAGTCGAAAATATCAACACAGCATATGTTTCATCTTTCTTTTTCTCTCTCCATTCTGTGTTTCTTGCATTATTTTTCCTTTATATACAACTTTTGATAAATAGAAAAACATTAAACTTAGTAGAAACTAAAATGTAATAAATATAATCCTTGTATATACATATATATATATATACCGCTCATCTTTGGGGCCCGACTTTCGTTCTCAAGAAGAGCTCATCCGCAACACGGAGACTGGCAAAAGTTGGCATCTTTGAGTACAAGGCAGACATGTGCTCATATGGTGGGCATCAGCTCCGGGTTTGCGACAACGGGAGAATGCGAGGCCGCGGTGCATTTGACTCGGTCCTTCCTAAAATCACGCTCTAGAGCTACTCTTGTGGTCAAGCTTGACTTTAGGAACGCCTTCAGCAGTATTCGAAGAAACCACCTCTTAAGAGCGGTCAAAGCCCCGAATATGTTTCACTAGGTGGAACTAGCCTATAAGAAACCGTCCTACTTTCTTCTGCCGTATGACGTCTTACGTGCAGACTCTTCGCTGGCTTCGGGGTTACCTGATGCGATTGTTCTATCGGAGATAGCTCTGGCAGCTTTCCTTCACAGGTTTATTCAACATACTAACACCATTATCGATTATGTCTCTCTTACGGACTTAAGAGCTCAATTGGAAGCCGCCGTAGAGCAGTTTTCCTTTGAGGCCACGAGCCCGCCGAAGCTGGACACTAGAGACAATGGTCGGCAACTTTATATGAGCAGAGGGTCGAAAACCTCATTACAAGATGCGCCAGGGACACCCATAGGGCCAGGCTGCGCGCTGCGTCCTCCAAAGAAGCGGGCAGATGGCTTAACGCCATACCCTGTGCCCGGATCGGGACTCTGTTAGATGACGAGTCGGTGAGGATTGCGATCGGCCTTTGTCCGGGAACCTTGTGAACACATATACCTGCAGCTGCGGAGACTACCGTCGTCTGGCCAAACGGATCGTGTTGAGATCGGGCAGAATCTGGACTAATGACGTATTTGTTCTCTTTTTCATGTTTTCTCTCTCTCTTTCTTTTTATTCTTCCTCTTCTTCTTATATTCGTCTAATATTTTGTCTCTGTGATTCGTAACATCTCAGCATTGACTGCGACGCATGTCATCATCACTGTTTACCAAATATGATCTTCACTGACAGTGGCAGATTGCCCACTGGCCCGTAGAATGGGATGGGCGGTCGACGAGCTGTAGAAGGAGCCGCGATGAAGACGATGACGCCCCTGCTATTTGCTACCGCCCTCGCCTTCATTGTCTTCTCTTTATTATGATCGTCATAATCGTCATCATCAGCATCATCATGATCACCATCGTATTAGCGTGGTTGTGGTCTTCGCCACCACCATCTTGGCGATGTTGTTGTTGTTGTTGTTACTGTTGATGGTCAAGGCGTTTGCCGTGCCTGTTGCCGCGGAGGCGACAATCACTCCGCATTGATTCGTCCGACGAAGTGGCCCTTCGTTTTGTGGCGCGCACAGCAGCGCAATTGTGTCTGTTATCTGCACAGTGGCTGCTGCGAGCGTCGCCATAACGCTCGTGTGGTTATGGTGGTGGTGGTGGTATTTGCAGCGATGACTGAGCGACAACGGCTGGCCAGCGCGTCCGTCTCCACGGTTCGACGGTGGCCGTCAACAACACTTTAACTAGAACAGCTACTGGTCGACTTCGATAACAGCGCGCGATGACTGTTAATGATTATTCTACCATCACTATTACAACTAGTACAACCCACAGGTTCTGCGGTGAATTCCTACCACATATGCTGCTTTTCTAGCTAGTGACAAAAACAAGAAGAAGAAGAAAAAGAAAAAGGAGAAAACAACTCTAATTAGCGAAATGAGCATGACAAATTGCTGGCCCGCTAATAGGGCCAAATCCATTGCAAATAGGCGACGCCATGCGACGAGAAGAGTTACAGTTGTGTTTGAATAACGGGCGGTCGGACAAACATAGCGATACATATATACATATATATATAAACGTATGACACCTATGTCTATGTATCTAAGTATCTGCTTCGGTTTGCTTTCCTGTCCCCAATTTTTTCCCCTTGTATATAAATATATGTATATATATATATATATATATGTACGTTTATCGCTGAACATTGCACTAGAATGAGACGTATGGCTTTGGCGGTGGTGGCTGAGACAGCGGGAACCGGTTGGCCAGACGCCCTGTGATGGTGTGTCGTGTGCGCGTCAACTGGTAGACACATACACAGGGCGGATGGCCGCCCAGCCGACATAGCTCATAGCCACGACCTCTGACGAGAAGGAGTTCATGGGAATCGGTCACGGTTGCGTAGTGATGTGATTCGATGCATTACTGTCGTGAACGTTGCCGCTGCTGCTGTTGCTGTTGCAACTGTGGCTATGCTAGCGGTTAGCTGCCCTGCCCATGCCATAGATAGACACGATGAACAGTCAAATGGACGGACCGACGAATACGGCGCCAGTTGGGTCGTTAGGGCTTCTTCATTCATGCTCATTGACCTCTTCTTGCAGCCATCTCCCGATCCACCCTTCAGCCCCCACTATGAGCTCAACCTTGGCAATATATATATATATATATGCATTAGACGATGCTGTACGGGATTATGTTGTATACAAAAGACAAGTATTGTTGCCTGGGTAGTACTGCTCTTGTTGATAAACCTTCGTGTAAAGGTCTTGGGTTTGGACAGTAGAACATCCGACTTGGCATGTTTTTGCTCAGCGTGAAGGTCAGCATTTTTCTTTCTGATGTGTTTGTGTGTGTGTTTGTTCCATGTTCCGAGTGACCAGCGTTAAAAACAATGACCGCCTTTTTAGAATCTGTTGCTTAGCCTCGCAGTTTGCTAAGGAGCTGTTATAAACATATACGGATACGAAACCTCACTTGCTTCAACTGCAGCCAAAATCAACTTCTGAAGCCGCGTGTGGTGAAGACGGACACTTTGACTACAATGCTGCCGTTCACGCACCACGCCCACAACAGAATTGCAACAGGTTGCATCAATTTAGTATTATCTAATATAACAGCGGAAAGCGGTAATCGCAGCTCAATGTCGAGCCCTCGAGTGAGTTGTTGCCAAAGAAGCGACTCCGCACTCCGGAAGACTCACAGTTATTTAGAAGAAAACCGGACTAGTAAATATAGTACACGTGGCACCGTTTATCAACAAGAATGGTGCAACTTGGTAGTTGACGGTGTAAAGATCCGTGCACCCAAATGAGCCATTCTAAATACTAACTCTTCGGTTCCTCAGGCAAGCGTTATTAGAGGTACCAAATACATATATAAGTGTGGAAACACGAAAACGAAACAACGAGGGCTTCGATAAGGCAACTATCGCCTCAGCTGATGAAAATTCACAGCTAAAATGGAATGGACAGCACTTGCGTGTATTTTACTGTGCGTGATTACAAGCACGAGTTTCAAGTTTTCCAGTTTCTGCAAAATAACACGTACGGCCTCTCAGCTAGAAGAATACGAATGTGATCACACGTCTCAATTATGCAGAATCAATCATGTGATAGTAAAATCCGTATGTAATGATATGGCTTTGTAATAAAATGAAGACCATTTGAAAACCATGGAGTGACCCGAGCGTTTCAATGGTGGGGAGTTGACGACTTAGCGCACGGTCTAACTCCTCATGCGTGTTCTGCTGTGCGTGTGTTAGCTAATATTCAAAATTCAATTATATATATATATATATATATATATATATATATATATATATATATATATATATATATATATATATATATAATTTAATTTTGTATATTAGCTATATATATAGTGTCTGTGAGGGCATGCTGTTGACTGGAATAATTGTCTATTCCCCATGCGTGTTCTGCTGTGCGTGTTAGCTAATATTTAAAATTTAATTATATATATATATATATATATATATATATATATATATATATATATATATATATATATATATCTGTGTGTGTGTCTCTGTAAGGGGCATGCTATTGACTGGAATAATTGGTGCAGAACTGCCGGCCTGATGATGGAATGTTCCGACGGCGGGGTTTGGATCGTTCTGCTTTGCCTGCATAGAGTACAACCGCACACTATCCGAACACTATCACCAACAACAACAACAACAACAACGACGACAGCAACAGTAACACTGGCAACTGACACCAAACGTCAGTAGCAATGGTGGTTGCCTTTTGTCGGCCGAACAGATGCGCTACTGCAGCGGTGGCAACGACGACGGCCGGATGCCAACGGAACCAGGTGTCATTGAGTTCGTTGACTCATTCACATTCGCACATCATTGCCTTCCCAACCCATTCCCTGCCCTGCTCTTTGTGTCTCTACGCCCGCCTAACAACAACAACAACAACAACAATAATAATAATAATAATAATAAACATACTTCTCTGTGCTGAGGAGGTTGTCCAGAGGCTAGTCCAGAGAGCATGTGCTCATTGCAATGAATGAATGCAATAATAATGATCACAATAATCATACAAAAAATATGTATCGTATTTTATTTATTCAAATAACTAAGCTTTTCAAGAAAATTATAATGCTATTTCAATATTGAAAAGCCAGATGACTTAGAGGCGAACCCTTTGCCTTGCATTCGGGGGCCTAGGTTCGAGACCCGGATCGGCCACTTTTAAATTGGTTTTCATGGTTTCCAATATAGACAAAGTGAATGCCGGAGAAGTCTAAAAAAATCGGCCATGACATAAAAATACCTTACACGGACATTAGCATGACAAAACATTTGAAGCAAACAAATAAATTTATATTTATTTATTTTTTCAAATGTTTTGTATATTTGCATTGTTATATATATATAAATATATATGTATATATATATATATATATATGTTCGCTTTCAACTCAATTCTGAGGGTATAGCTGTGAGCTATATGGCGCTAATAACATTGCGTTATGCAAATTATAGTCAGAAGATTTAGTTTTGCGTTCAGATAGATGCCTATTTTCTGTGTCGATTATCTTGCGGCTGATTTCGGTTCATATTAAATAAAAATAATGAAATTAGCTTTATCTATCGTTACTAGCACACTTAATACTCACTGTTGGAATCGCTTTGGTTGAATTGGTTGCTCAACGGGAGGAACCTAGACTCAGCAACTCAAAGTTTGAAAATACTTTATTTAACCCCTTAAACCTAGGGGAACCTGACCCCATAACAAACGAAATGTAGCGCTTACATTCTGCCTACACTCTGATGACGGAGTCTGTGAAATTATTGTGCGTTGCCATCATTTTTGAGGAGTTTCAAGCTGTATTTTGCCCGATTTTGCACACCGACATTTGCTTCGGATGACAGCTATTAGATTTGGACTGGCCTCGAATATAGACTGCTGGATAAAACACATCTAAGTGCAGACGTGGTACGAGAATCTAAAGCTGGTTATTGTGTCTAAGTGCACGCAATTAATATATATGCGTCACGGAAGAGAGCAAATGCTGCATCAGTTGACCTGTTCATATACAACAGTCACCGTTAGTAAAACATACAATAACTTAACACATCAGTAATTATTTTTAATTACATGCACTCAGAAAATAAAAGAAAGCAATTCTTATGAACACAGCCGCTCGCGCATGCATACGTACTTTGCCACGGAAGGTTGAGAAAAAAGAATAATCTAGGCGATTTTAGCTTATAATGCATACGTTCCGAGTACATGTATAAAAAAAGCCAAGGCCTTATTCACTTAGAAAAGTTACGAACGCGTGCCATTGCGGTTTCCTTTGTCGTTTGTTGTTATAAATTGTTATAATTTAGCGGAAATACGAATCGTGCACGCATTCTTCCGTTTTACCCTTCTTGCCCTGTATGATCACACACACACACACACATATCAATGGATTATTTCATAGTGAAATTCGCTCTACGGCCGTCGTTGGGATGAACTTTCGCTGCATGTGAGTTATTCCTTTTTGCTCGACTCCTTCTGGCCTAAAGCGCTGTTTTTTTCTACTTCTTCACATCAACATTCGACGGGCCACCGGCTCCATAGGTGAATGACAATGACAGCCGCCGAAAACGAACCGACGAACGTCCGAACCGGATGTCCCACGGCCGTCTGCTTTCAAGTTGATGTCTAATAACTGAATAGCGATCGTTGTAGGTGCGTTTACGCCTCTTATTTCCCTACGCGGTTTCCCTTGGTGCCAGCGGCGT
The DNA here is from genome assembly GCA_003439945.1 of Dermanyssus gallinae. NCBI lineage: Eukaryota > Metazoa > Arthropoda > Arachnida > Mesostigmata > Dermanyssidae > Dermanyssus > Dermanyssus gallinae. The sequence goes on along the minus strand of QVRM01003498.1, from coordinate 205,356 downwards.
TCGTTCTTTCGATTTTCATACAATTGACCCCCACACTCATTTCCCTCATTTCCCTATGCCCATCAGCACCACACCATTATCGCGCTCTGTTGTGTGACCAGCAACATCGCACCACTGTCCCACTCTCACACGCACAGCCTTTGCTTTTCATGCTACTGTTATTAACACTACTAATACATGTTGCTGCCGCAATTCTATGTCATTTGAAGTAAAATCGCCACTACCAATAGTTTCATACACAGTCATGCTAGTTTCTCCCGTTCTCTTCTTTTTTGTCTTTTATAATTAGCAGGCCTTCTCTTAATCATGGCACCCCACGCTCTCTCTCTCTCTCTCTCTGTCCTTCGTGCGCGCTCTTTATTTGCTCTATGCGACTGTTTGTGGACGGGTCTCGTATATGTCTCTCTGTCTCGGCTATTTCAGCTATCTCATTTATCCTCGACGTTTCTCACTTCACTCGTCTGAACTTCTATTCGGAAGGCTTTTGTCATCAAAGATCAAGAAAAACGTTCGACGACACAAAAAATCTTGACATCTTACTCAGTAATCGCCGAATCACTATCAGTATCGGTTGTAACAATCAGTTGATCAATGTTTTAGGCGTCAGAAAACTGGCTCTAAAGTTTGTTCCAAAAATGTTAAACTTTCAGCAAATAATCACCCGTAGGGAAAATTCCGAATGATCACAGGTGATGAGTCATGGGCATATATGGTCACAACATTGAGACCAACGCTCAATCATCCCAGTGGTGCTTTCAAGGAGAAAGCCGATCGAGCAAACTCATGCAGAGCAGAGGCAAAACTAAGAGTTTTTTGAATGTTGTTCGATTAAGTACTACCTGGTTCTATGGTCAATAAGGAATACTACCGCGTAATTTTAAGAAAATTGCGCGAGAATGTCCGACGCAGGAGGCCTGAACTCTGGACAAACAATTCTTGAGTACTTCATCACGACAACGCAGCGGCGCACACATCGTTACAGGTTTTGGATTATTTGATGAGTATTGAATTTCGATATTGACGCAACCCCTTGGGCCTAGCTCCGTGTATCTTTCCTGTTTTCGCGATGAAAAACATGGGGGGTTCTGAAACCACAGAAGAGGCAAAAATCACCGGAGGAACTTAACTCGGTCCCGAAAAACGCGTTTAACAATTTTCCCGAATAGTAGAAAGAAGGTAGCACACGCATATTGGAACGGGTGGAGTTTCACTATTTTTCATTTTATAACAAAAGTACTGAACCTTTTTGAACCGTCCTTGTGTGTATACTTAAACAAATACTGTTTGGGCTGACCCCCAGCCAATGTTTAAGGTCCGCGGGACTGCTTTTCGCATTTCCTCATAGACGGACCCCATAAATACAAATGTGCAACGGTGGGGCTTGAACCCGCGCACCTATGTGTCTCCTCCGGTCGCGAGGCGCAGGCGAATGCACCCACCACGCCACCGGGCTCGACTCGTATATCTACTACGTCGTATATATGTGTTGATGTTTCGATTCTTGGATAAAGGCAGACACAAAGGGCTGGCATCTTGTCGTTTTCTGCCAGCCAAAATTATGAATGAGTGGGTTCATATATTTCTAAAACTTCATCAATTAGATGAAATCGCCACGGTTGCATAGAAACCGGCACACAGGAGCATACATATCACGTATGCAAGGCGGAAGCATTAATACGGTTGGACTCTCCGCATTATCAATTAGATGTTTTGCTGCGACTCTGTCCTCTGCCGCGGTTGAACTTCTCTGTCAAACGTTCCTCAGTCCGCGTTGTGAAACAGATGGAACATATTGCTCGGATTATCATGATCTAATAACAATTTCTCACAGTATCTCTGCCAAGGTCACTCCGCTCTCCCTCCGTTCCAAGAACACAAAGCATAACAATTATTGTAATATTAGGAAGAATATATATATATATATATATATATATATATATATATATATATATGTATATATATATATATATATGTATATATATATATATATAGTTTACAATTATATATATGTATATATATATATATATATATATATATATATATATATATATATATATATATATATATATATAGTTTACAATTATAACAGAGCACAACAGATCTCCATCTTTTTTTAATCATTGAGCGGGTTTTAAAATAAACGATCAGCGTCATGCAAACTCTTAGCTTTGTCTCTCGATTTCGCAGATTTGTATACATTTATATATTGTATACATGCCAATGATATATATATATATATATATTTCTGTGCGACGAGTCGCAGCTATCCTCGACAGGCTGGCTTACTGTAGCCGCTAACTCTGACTACATATCCGATCAGTTGCCATGAACAAATATTCTAGCCTACGTCTTGCCTTAAAGATTTCGATAAACAACCTAGGAAAATCGGATCTAATTTTCTCTACCAGCTCAACTCAAACCTTCAAATATTAAAAAACCATTGTGCCAAAAACGATGTCGTTTGCATGTATTAATACGAATTGTTATCATTGTTATTTTTTACATCTTATCGACTGCCAGGATTGCTTGTCTAGCGTCACGAATGGCTCCGAAAGCTCGTGCAACGAGGTGGTTGGCCGACCAGGCTGTCAGCGGAAAAGGTTGATGTTGTGGCGCCGATCGATAGATAAATAGATAAATAACGTGTAAGATAAACCGAGCTATCCGAACGTGTGAGTGAAGTCGATCGAGCTGGTCAAAAATGGCGCTGGGTTACCACGGCGTTCACGGGCTTCAATTAAATTTGGCGCCAACTTTGTCGGCATTGTTCTTACGGCTGTCGTTATTATTATTGCGATTGTGATTGTTATCGCACTGCATCGCTAAATTGCCGTTTCCGCTGCTGCTGCCGCTGTTGTTGTTGCTGTTTTGTTATTTTGTTGTTGTTGTTGTTGTTGTGTTAGTTGTTGTTGTTAGCGGGACGTCTCGTATATCCGGCTGTTCGAGCAAAAATTGAAATTTTAACACGCGTACGGGAGTGAATAGATGGATCGCTCTGACGCGGTGGCTTCGTAAGTTGCACCGCTCCTCCTGTCTCTGCTGATGCATCAGCAGCAGCAGCAACAGCTCCTGCGCGTGGTGTGGCGGCAAAGGGCGGCTTCTTCGTCGAGAGGGAATCTCAACATGATATTCACGGCTTCCGCGCATACGCGTGCCGAGAGAGAGGGAGAGAGAGAGATCGCGCACGAGGGGGAACAAGATAATGTAAATGTATAGAAAGGGAAAATAACGATATAGGCAGATAAAGGGCAGGAGGAGGGTAGGGGTGAAGTGTTAATGAGTGAGACTGCGCCGTACGACGTGTAGTGAGTAAATGAGCAGGCGCAGAGGGGACGCAAGCCCCCAGACCGTTGGGGTCTTCGTTATCATTTGCATCTCTCTCTCTCTATATCTATCTCTCTCCCTTCCCCTCTCCCTCTATAGCTCTACTGTATTCTCTCTCTGTCTCCCTCTCTCTCTCGCTGACTCTCGCCGCGGGCACACGAGCCAAAAGCAATTGTGTGGCCCCTGTAAAACGCGCGCCGCCGGTAAACCAGCGTCCTGTCAAAACAGAGCCGCACACTGAGCCCTAACAACATCAACTACAGCAACAACAACATCAGCCACAACGACAACCACGATTACTGCTACTACTACTACTACTACTACTACTAATAAACACAACAGCGAAGACAACAACAGTAACAACAACAGCAGCGATACGATCAAAGCATGCAAGCAAGCTAGCAACACACGACAAATACCGGTTCGCCAACCGTCGGTCATTCACAGCTATTTCTGCTGCGGCCTGCAATTATGTGCAACGACAACACGGTCGTGATGACAACACCAATTATCGCCGACGCAATACAAAGGCAAGACCAACCTCTTCCTAACAACGTACATAGACATACAGATATGTATATATATATATATATATATATATATATACGTGTGTATGGGGTTCACCCATCATAATTTTAACGTAATTCCTAGCCGTGCGAACGGATTACCAAACCCTATGTGTACATGAAATATAACACCAAACGCACGGGCCCGCTCCCGCGTAAAGAACCCTTTTAGAGCCGGGTGGATCTTCGTAAACAAATCCCTATACTCAATAATCGAGCGTCTCTAGGCTTAGAGACTAAAACCGATTTGTATCAAACCTTAATGTTTTGTCAACCATCGCCAATGAAGACGCGCAGTTGTAGCAGCGGAAATAAAACATAGATCAGATTTTGTGACTCACCGTTTATTGCCTAAGAAGTCACTACAATAGTTTAATAGGTGCATTAAATCAAAAACACCAATATTCACCTAGAGACCTCTAAATGTGTGTATATATATATATATATATATATATATATATATATATATATATATATATATATATATATATACAAATATATAGACATATATATATATATATATATATATATGTTTGTGTATGTACCCACCGCAACTGAATATTGGTCTAAGATGTAGGTATACATGTCAGGCGAATAATAAATCCACCTATCCATAACAGCGCATGCGTATAAAAATGTAGATCCACTCCATTGAATATTACATGGCACGCCTGTAACTGTTTCCAACCTCGAAGTGACCACGAGTGAGTGTTCTGCGACTTAGACGCGCAACACCGGCGAAGTGCTCGTTGATTGCATCCTCGTCTACGATGCGTTGAAGAATGTTTCCGGCCGAAGAATGTTGCTATTGCTATTTACGGTCGTTGTTATTACCTATATAGATCTCTCTCAGTCTCAGATCCTAAATAGCATAGGCCACGTCAGTGCCTTTGCAGATCCTCAAGATGGATGCTTACGGATGGGATATACAGATCATATTAAACTCAGTTGGAAAACAATAGTGTGTGATGTGCAACAAACAGCCTGGAGTGTGTTTTCCGTTCAGTTAAGCGATTGTGTACAATACCCGTTTGCGTGCCGGGCATGACCACTTACAATAGTTTCTTAGTATGGAACTTCTTAGCTAGCATGGGCTTTAAGAAGACTTCACTCAGGTGGTACAATCTGCCCAGCACACGTTGGATTCGGGTGTTTATGTTACATCACAGTGTTTCGACACAATAATCAGGTTTGCGTTTTACCAGTTCTGCTATGGACCGCACCGCCGGACAAATTGCGGCGTGGTATTTATCACATTTACTCCAGCATTGTTTGTATCAATATTCGTTTTGTGGTTCATGGAAGCCCTCCACGTTGCATAGAATAATGATGAGTATCCGTGGGCTGCAAAGGCCGTAGTTAAATGCCGATCTTTCACCCCGCTAGCCCTTCACCCAGTGCTCCTAAATGCTGCCGTCCCATAAATTCATATGTCTACCTCATTAATTTTGATTTGCCAGTTCCGCATATAAACTCTAAAGGCGGACGTTTTCTTTAAACTCCATCGGTTTTGCAGATCCTCTGTCAACAGTGGGCCACCTTCCAACACCTGGACCACTCTATTTCTGCACGTATTTGAACGCGCAAAACGCCTCATAAGAAAAAAACTTTACCTCATCAATTAAACGCAATTCTTCCACTCCCACCTTATCCCATATTAGTGAAATACCGTAGGTGTCGATTGGTGCTATTTGTATCCTAAAAAGAGCGACTGCTGTATCGACCAAAAGCATATGTGGGCATTTAATTGCCGCAGCTGCGATTATGGCTTTCCTAACCTTATCCTGTGATCGAGCGCTACTGCCCTTTGTTGATAGGGTAAGCACTTGATATGTAAATTTATTTACAAATTTCAATTCCTTTCCTCTGATTTGAGGCACGTTACCCCTGGCCATACGGCCGTCTTTTCGAAATTTCATGGCTACTGGATTTTCCCAATTAACCTTTAAGCCCTTTTCATCTATGAATGTAACTACTCGATACCCTGCTTGTTGCACTCTGAAAAGACTACAACTAAAGATTACTACATCATCTGCGTACAGTAAAATGTTGGCCCACTCTCGGGGCCAGCCCGTCCTTATCCATTCTGGCAGCCCACCCAGAAGAACGGAAAACGGTAGTGGACTCAGTCCAGATCTGATAAGCAACCTCAGCATTGCTCCCGGCATTCCTATTTTAGCTAGCTCTTCAACTATCTTATCCCTTGGTGCTATGTCGCACGCCGCTTTCAAATCTACAAACACAGCATATAGGCAACTGCTCGGCCTGGACAGCGTATCTCAGATTGCTTCAAGCAGCTCTCCAATTAGTGAGCGAGTTGACCCTCCTTTCCTAAATCCATGCTGTTATTCTGGTAGTACCCCCTTTCCTCTAAGAAAGACTCCAATCACCTCGCTATTAGTCCTGAGAATATCTTGTACGGGCAGCTTTTTATTGCTATTCCCCTCCAATTCCTCGGTTTCTATACCCTTTCCTTTGGGAATGACTATTAAAGTCGCTTCCCTCCAGGCCTGTGGAATTTCCCCAGTCTTTAAGCATTCATTGAATAGAGCTTGCCAGCATGGCGCGAGAACTAAGGTATCTTTCATGCGTTCATTCCTTATAAAATAATTTCTATGCGTTTGCTCCCATGGTGCTCTGTCGATTGTTTCCATTACTTCCCCGAGAGTGATTGTCCTCATTATTCAGACCCTAGCTTTCTCTGTCATTTGACCCCAGGGCCCTTCATATCCTAGAAGCGCTTTCGGAGTTGTAACCCGGTCAAGACCCTCCCAAGATGTTCGACTAGCCTGCCCGTCTCTACTGAGTTGCTTTTTTCTTTATACGATATCTTAACCGACGTTTAACCAACGGAGCCAACGGCCGCATAACCAGAGCGATTTTTACGTATTCCCGCGTCAACCTATTAGCCTGCTTGGCCACTCCACACCGCTCATTAAACCAAGGTATTTTGCTTCTCTTCTGCACCGGCAGCATTGTAGAATTCAATAAGCCTACCAGGTTGCGTTTGTAGCAATCTATGTATATTGCCCCTGGCACCGGGAGAACCCTGGGAAGCCCTTGTAATAGGATATTACCGTTAAGCCTTTTTCCTGAGCTTTCTCTCCTCCCTCGCTCTTGAACACTCCCCTTAATTTTCACCCAGATGCTCATCGGTATATGCTTTTTAAGTTCCGCCCCTTCCTGTAAAGGATTGTTGTCCCAGCTATCCATACCTGTTGCAAATAAGTCAATGACTAGTTTTAGAAAATGTGCGATTGCAAGAGATCTAGAGTTTCAAAGAAAGTATATGACTTTGGCTAGCAAAAGAAAAATTGTCGCATTAAATGAGTTTGCGGCAATCGAGATCCTGAAATGTTTCATTTTTGGAGACTTTAAATCCAGTACCTCAAAATGTAGCCATTACGCTAATAAAACACACATATGCATCAAAATGCAAAAAATTCCGCACAGAGGCGGCGTTGGCCGATGCCGTCATTTAATAGAGGGATCCATCCAGCCGTGGTTGTTTTCTTTGCATGGAAGTAAGACTCCATGGCTACCAGCAGGATTGACTAGCAGTGGTTTAGTTAGAATACCAATACTACTAGCGCAGAAGCAGCAGCAGCAGCACTGTCTTCGCCATTCGTCATAATTTAGGTTGAATGCCATTTTGGCTTGTTCCTTTTAGTAGCCTTCGAACGGCAACGATGCGGCCGGAAGCTACCACCTGTAGCCGGCAGGATACTATTGCGACATTGCTCACTGTCGTTCTTCAGCTAGCACCCCAGCAGTAACTGTAGTAACAGTAATAATCTTAATAGAATCGTACCAGTAATGATCCGAGATATGAAACTTCAAACAAGGAAAATACTTACGAAACCCCCAGGGATAAATAACTACACTAACAACATCTGCAGCTGCAGCAAAAATCGCTCAACACCACGTGACGAGTGACGTGATCGGTGCAAAGGAGCAAAGATTTTCGCAGGTACCTCAGGAAATACCTTCATTACAGCTCAGAAATTGAGAATAACCGGTCTCCGACACGAACTTTTCCTAGCCTGCTGTCATGGCGTTTCACTGCTAGTGTTGCTGCTCCTAAATCTTTTTGCTGCTGCTGCTGCTGCCGCTGTTGCTTTTCTTTTTTTCTTCTTCTTCTTCGTCATCTTCTTCTTCGTCTAATGTTGTCGCTAGCGTTATGTTATGATTCTCCGTGTGGAAGCTGTTTGCTCTGACTGACGGTTTTTCATCTACGCTAACTTTCCTTCATACTTTTTTTTGGTGTCAGTTTATGGTATCGCGCCTTCGGGCCGACACGGATACTTCCGAAACATTCGCCTCCATAAAGAGTATCGACAGTGCCGTTTGATTACTTTATATATATATATATATATATATATATATATATATATATATATATATATATATATATATATATATATATAATATATATATATATATATGTATATATATATATATCGTGACTTTTAGACAGACGTTGAAGCCATAACAAATGAGCAGGAAGCCCTTAGACTAGGCGTCCACTAAACAGTTTTGTAAGTCAGGCGGATAATGCGGATGTCGTTCGTTGAGGCTAGTGATGGCGACGAGGGACAGACACTTCATCTACAGGCTCAAGCAACAGTTAGGACTGGCGGATTATGCTAAAAACATTTGTACTATTCGTTGATCTTTTATTTTCGTGTTTTTGTTCCGCCTATCTCCGCAGCGTTCTTTTTATCGGCTATGCTATTTGCTTCTTCCTCTTTGTATTATTTTCTATTGTTACCCATCGGGATTTGGCTTTCTGTTCAAGTCCCTAAGGGTTGCGCTGTTGTTGTCGTTGTCGGTATCGTTGTTGTTGTTGTTATTGTTGTTGTTGTTGTTAGTATCGTTGTTGTTGTCGGTATCGTTGTTGTTGTTGTTCTGGTTGTCGTCATCTTGTCGTTGGTGTGCTAGACTTAGACTTGTTATTTGTACGGTTATGATCACTGTTTATGTTTCCACTTGTTGATGTTCTTAATGTTGTTGTTATCGTTGACGACAACGGCTGCGACCTGCTCGGAGAGTGTTATTGCGTGCTTCCAATGCGTGTTGTCATTTGGCCGTTCACCTGCCAATGAGATTTGGCTGCCGTGTTGCGAGCGGATTTCGAATATTGAGGTGTACGTATGTGTTTGTCTGCCAGGTGCCGTGTAAATGATGCATGCACGGGTGAAGCATGGGTGGGGGGGGGGTAAATTGAGGGGTGCCAACGTAATAACCTGACCAATAAGTGGATATACTATGCTCCCGCTATAGATAGTGAGAAGAAGATAATGCACAGACGGTGATCCGTGAGGAAGATCAAAGAAGAGAGAGGGAGAGGTGGGGGGAGAGAATGAAAGATGAACGAGATATTGAGGTAAGAAGGGAGGAAGAGAGGGAGCGATGGGAAGCTATTGGATGGCTACGTGAAAAACGGCACTGCGAAACTGAACTGCGTTTCTAACGGCGGCAGTACCGTTGACTGATGATAACGGCGGCGACGACAACGACGACAGCGACATCAAAATACATCGTCGAATTTTCCGTCGGCTCCAAATGGCGGCCGTTCGTTGCGATGATGACCTGTTCGTTTGTTAGGTTAGTTACGACTATAACAACTACTTTCTACTATTTTCCACTACTACTACTACTATTACTACAACTGCACGACTGGTAGTCAACTGCCTGGACTACTGCGACTTTCGCGGTGGCGGCGGTTCCTTCGTCTAGGACAACGACCACAAGCACGGCTTGCACTACTACTACTACTACAACTACTACGTATCCTAAGTACAGCGGCTGGTGGCTGCGCAGCCATACGATTCTTCTCTTCAGTTCGAGGACCAGCTGATGATGGTTGGTGATGGGCAGGCTTCGAAATGATTTTGAGTCAGTGAGTTTGTCAGCCAATAATGACAGCTTTGGGCTGCATTCGACTGCATGCGCTCAGCATTTGTTTTCGGTTGCCTCCTTCGCTTCCGATCCGGCTTTCTCTGCGACAGTGACGGCGACACCGATAGCGGGAATGATGAAATCGCTAATGATAACGAACCATAGTCCCTCCCCACAGCTTGGCTGGGGGATACAAAGATAAACACAAGCACAGAGATAAATAGACGGATAGATAGATACATAGACAACTATATGTAGAATAGTAAATAAAAAGATCGGTGGGCGGGTTGGTAGGTGCATGTGTGGCTAGCAGGGTTTATAGACAAACTGACATATATGTAGTTGAACTGATATATGTAGATGTCGTATCCGGTATCGTGTCGAGTCGAGAAAGAGAGAGAGAGCAAGTTCGAATGCTGGCGCTGAGCTTTCATTTGGGGACGCGGCGACATATGCATGGCGCGCGGGCCAGCGGTAGGGCCGCCACCGACTACTTTCAAACTACATCGAACCGTCGCGGCAATGTCATCTATTTCTCTATGACTACCTACGGTTTCGTACTATACTACCTAGGTGACGACGGCTATATATCGGTCACTGGTTGCTGCAGCAGCTGGTGCAATTCGTAGCAGTGACAGTGGCCTCATTATCAGCATGACTGCTGAGTCTCTATATGTCGAACGCATAAGCGTAAGCGGGTCGGTGGCCTGGCGCAAGGTGGATGGACAAGCAAAATGACTTACCTACCTACCTAGCAGCGGAAGTGCTGTTTGTAGCTCTCGACTCGTCAGGTGGGTGTTTCATTTGGCCTGCGGATCGACCATAACGCCACTACTGTGTTATCGACGACGGTACTTAGTTACGAGCGAATTTGTTGAGCGAATCATCAGTGATCCACCTGACCTGACGGGCTGATTTGAGCCGCGGCCTCACGTAGGGCAGCGACAGCCATATTTTGCTTCTTTGTTGTTGTTATTGTTGTTGAACTTGGCGAATTAGTTCTGTTATCACCATCATTGTTATGGCATCCGCTTCACGAATATAGTTTTGTAGAAATATCAGCAAACATTTTGTTCAAAGGTGGAGGCAGCTGCCTCTCGACATCAATCATCGTTAGTCCAAGTTTATTTAGTTCCTTAAACTAACTACTGCAAGCTAAGCTATACACATAGAGATTTCTCGAAAGAGAGATATACCTAGTGATCTTTTGACTAATACCTATAGTAGACGCGGTGGACCTATAAGCAAAAGATACAACATTTCGATTCCTTGATCATGATCGTACCGAAATTACACACAAAAGTTGGGTACTGAAGAAGCACTAATGACGTAAAATAAACGCTTATCAAGGCACCTTTAAGTTAAAGCCTAAAATGTGAAAAAGCATGAGATTTCGATATCGGTACCCGAATAGAGAGTTACCAAATACCTAGTTTCATTGTAAGCAGCACAAAATGCACCCCACATTTCTTATAAAAAACTTTGACTAAAGCGTTTTCTTCTAACCAGTTTCGAAGAGAAAAAATAAATTAATTGTATTTCTTTTTAGATTCACACCAAGTTGAGCAACTATGTCTACACATATACACGGGCGGTGCACTTTTTATTAAGTACAATCACGTTCGACACATATTTTCAATATAAACATGTCATTGCATCACATGTCATTGGTTTCACCTACGTTGATAAAAGTTGTATAATCGGCGGATAGATACATATATGATAAGTACAACGTTGCGAACTCTAATAATGATTTGCGGAGAAAACTTCGCGGGTATGCGATCTCGAGGGAAGCGCTGGCGAGCTCGTATCTCGTTTTTTGAATGGTCCGCGGTAGTAGCGACCCTATCTTGCAACTCGATTAATTTAGCTTAAATAAGTATCGGCCGTGGCGCGAGGCAAAATCGTCTTTACGCATACCTTGCATGCACACTGTGTAATAAAGTACACTGTGTTTAGCTGTGTCGTGAGAGACGAACTGCCGAGTTCTCGTCGTCGTCGTTAAGAGTGGAGGTGGGTGGCCAATGGGCGCATGTATCGCTCGAGGTTCCACTATTGGCCAGGAGTTGCCTTCGACGTTCTTTCTTAAGTTACGTCTCATGCGCATTGCTACTTGCATGCACCGGCGCATAACGTCCCGCCCCTCTGCTGTCAGCCACTATCTGCCACGTTTCCCGTCAAGTGCATTCAATCATTGAAATTTATTAAGTATTGGTTTTGCAATCAGTCGTTTTTTTTCTTACATGGTTGCGTCTCTCGTGCTTAGATAGGCTTCCGTGCCTGTAGAGGACATTATATATATATATATATATATATATATATAAGGTTGCCCTTTAGCAGAAATAAAGCAAGGTTTAAATATTGATATGCTCGTATATACATAGACGACAAACTTTGCCGTCTTCTACTCAAGCTGTCTGCGATGCTATGGCGGCGGTTTCTAGCTGCCATTAATACCTCGAGGCTGCATCACGTCTTAGCACACCTTCATCCCGGCGCTAGAGCGTCCGGCTGAGTGTACGAATTCCTGTCGCGATTGGCCGACACTTTGTTCGACCTACTGAAGAATGCAAGCGTTCGTTTGTTGCGTTGAAGGGCTGCACTTCTCAGGCGCACACATGCGTGTCCATGACTTAATTCAAAATTGTATATATATATATATATATATATATATATATATGGGCCGAAGACCACATCCGGCTGATGCTGTAAGAGGATTGCCTAATGATTTTCGGACCCCTGTCCGACTTCCACACTTCTAGCGGCCTTTGCGTGTAGAAACGCTTCCGCTTCTAGATGCGAGAATCTAAAGTTCTATGTATGCATTCATGCGTGAATAGATATTATAGGTAATTCTTTATCTTATGATCCTTTGATCGTTTCCCTCATTTCTCCCTCGTTACTGCGGGTTGTGGTCGCAAACCTGTGTAGTGTTGCTACTGCGGCCAAATGTGCTTTTTATTACTTTTGCTAAGAGTGGACACATTGCACAAGAATCTGGTAGGTATTTGTTCATATGTTTGTTCAGTTATATAATATAATATAATTTATTAATGATGCCAATGGAGCGACAATTGTCTCCCGAGAACGTGTGCGCCGTAGATGTTACTCAATCTCGTGAAGAGTGGGCTGAGACCACATTAGCAGTGTGCCCCGGACGGACGCAGCATTCCCGCGTTGAACGTCGAGATCGAGACGTTGTCTCAAGAAACCTGCAGATCGCTTATCACCAGTTGCAAGGTTTAACTGCTCACCGACTCTGTGGAGAAGTTTGCGGGTGATGTTGTCTGGGCCGCCCAGGGTTTCAAATGCTAGCGGCTGAAACTCATGTGGGTACCACCAATAGATATATATGTTTGTTTGGTTAAATATTTTCTTTATATATATATATATATATATATATATATATATATATATATATATATATATATATATATATATATATATACCTCTGTTTTAGTTGCTCTTACTACCGTGCACTATCACCGCTTCTGTTGTTGATGTTATGTTGTTCATTGCTTTTGTTTCTTATTATTGAAGATGTTGTTTTTACAGTTTATTAGTGTTGTTGTCGTCGCTGGCACTATCATTGTCTTCAAACGTAGATGCACATATTCAGTGTTACCAATGACCGACCCACACTGGTCAGTGCAAGATGCCACCATGTGCAAGGCCACAAATGGCATTTCATTTTCTGATTCGAATGCTCCACTAAACTACGCGTTAAATCCTGCTGCAGTGTGCATTCCTATAGTAATAATAACTCTAATATCTACATATTATTCAAACGTATTGCAGAGTTCTGTTATGTGGTAAGCAATTGTGTGTTACATTTTCTGCGGGTGGATGGAGGGAGGGGTGCATAAAATAATTTAAATGCTGCCTTTCTGTTCGTATTGACGGTAATTGTCGCCGCATCTTGAAATACCACCGTTACGGAACTACGTGTTTAACAGCCGGCATTCGTGTTGGAACACTCGAGTCATTAACCCATTATAACAACGCAGCCGCTTGTAATCCGTCAAAGCGAACCGACAAGTGTCGACCCACAACACCAGAAGATTCGCCATTTACATTTCGCGAGGCGGAGTACTGCTGATCGAATGCCCCTGCTGTTTCCGCTGCTTATTTGTCCACTTGTCAACACCTTGTCGGCAAGACATCCGTTTTGTTCTGTAACTATTTTCCGTTCAAGCACTCCCACACCTGCTTACTTATATATAAACACGCCTACGCGAAGACTTATTTCATTGTATATATATATATACTTTCCAGGGAATTTCTTGAGGGTGAGGAAGGATGTCAAAATGTATACAAAGAGAAGTACAAAGTAAGCAAAGATTGAGTATTAGGATTAAAAATGTTACAAATAAAAGCTGAATTAAACAGAGACGTTTGGTGAAGACGGCACTAAGGATCAAAACGAATTGAGATCGCAAAGTAGAGTTTGCAGCTAGGGAGATTGGGTACAATTGTCAACAATGGGCAAGAGCGAGGATGTTGGAGAAATTGGTGAAATTGAGGGTAAAAAGTCTTATACGGGCAACTGACAAATATCGATGGGTTCTAAATCGAGCTTGGCAGATGCATATGGAAGAGAAGAACGGAAAAAGGGCGGAATAAAATCGATATTGTAAATGTATGTATATATAAAAAAATTTTAAGGTACATCTATATGTACATTTATTCATTGTAATTAATTACCAATAGTGGGAACATGACAATTGGGTCCCTGCAAACGTGTGCACATTTACGAAGGGTCTAATGTAAGAACCAGCCATCTCTGGAGGGTTCCCCGGACCGAGACCGTGTTGCCCCGTTGCATATCCAGCGATAGACGTTGTCTGATAAAATTGCCCGCTCGCCTATCACCGCTGGCTAGACCTAGTTGCTCTTCGACCCTCTGTAGCAAACCGCGAGTGGACGCTAATGAGTCAATAGATATATATATATATATATATATATATATATCTAATGAGTCAATAGATATATATATATATATATATATATATATATATATATATATATACACACACAACAAGTAAAATATAGGGAGAGGGAAAATACATAACGTCGAGCTAGTGGGTTAGGGAATGAATACAGTGAACATATTGATTTCTCATATTATAAGATAACGCACAGGTCCTAACTTTAGGACCAAAAGTTAGAAGGGAACAGGTCAATTTTACAAAGAAGAGGTTGTTGATTGACATTGATACTTTTATTTAACTCTTAATGGGGTGTCAACAACCGCCCATATATATATATATATATATATATATGCTATTTTGTTTTCCCTACTAGGCTGAAAGCGCTCTTGACTTTGTTCAATCTTGTTCAATATTGAGCAGACTTGGTTGACTGCTGAAGTGACGCAAACCCATCGGTGTGTGGTTTGCTGCTGGATTAGTGGCGATGTTGGCCGCCGACGCCGCGGGGCACGACTTCTTCTGCTTTCACTGCTACCCTACTGCTAGAACTCCCACCACAACCACCAGCACTATTAGAAAAGAAGCGCCCAGGATGAATAGCCCCGAAGCTGGTGCGACTCACGTTTTGCTGCACAATGCTGACGATATTGCGCAGAAACGGGCAAGTCGCAAACGCAGGGTCATCCGTGGTATTCCCCTTTCTGAGGAGGATCAACTCCAGCCCAGCGCTGGTCGAACTTAATGTGAACCCCCGACGTCAGGTAAGCTTTCTCGGCTCAATGACGCGGACCCGCGAACCTCACGATCGACGATCACCGAAATCGACCCTGCTTCTTCTTTGTCGTTCTCGGCCATAGCTGAATCTGCTGTCTAGTTGAATTGGGCCAGTATCTCATACTTTAGAAGGTAAATTCGTTTCTCAAAATAAAACCGTCGCAAACAGAAGGAAGCTATTGAAATAAATAGGTTAACGTAGCATGGCCGCGCAGCTTTGCAGCCAAACGTCAATACGGTTGGAACCGGTGGTCACTGAATATCAACGACATAACTTACGGATGTAGAGATGGTAGACAAGCTGTCATCATTTTTACCACCATCATCAGCATCCTCATCCGTTTTGTCAACAACAAGAACGAGTATAGCAAGCAACAGGAGTTAATCGACGAAATCGGCGAGGATGTACACTCTGAGTATTTCATGTATGCTGTTTTCAATAGCAGAATGGCGTCTGACAGATAAAAATTGGTCAGTAGTAGAAAGGCTGCCACCCACGGGCCCCACAAACTTGCACCATGCATCAGATATGTTAGCGGCAGCGTGAATGAATGGTGGAAACAATCTGTGCGATGAGAACAGCGATAACAGCACCAGATCAGCGCTAGAGCGCAGATGAAGTAATACTTCTCCAGAAACAACAACAACACAGTATTGACTATGATATAAGTGCGGCATGTCCAGATAACGACAATGATAACAATGTCATCATTATCTGAGCACCAGACAAGCTTCAGCTGTTAGCTCTAGCCGTTATATGATGATGAGGGTGGTGCCAATTGGCGATGGCACCTTCTTCTGAAAGTGGCGGAAACAGAGAAGAGAGTTGAATGTTTGTAGGCCTATGTTTGTCTGTCTGTCTTTTTGTATGTTTCAGAGACAAAAGCGAATAGTTGCCGCATAGTGGCCTATAGAGTGAAATAAGTGGTCGCACCTCCACGAGTCGGTCTTGCTGATGCTGATCTGACGCCTTTGGCGTCAGTTTTTGCCCATTGTGCCCTGTTCCTTACACGTAATTTCTTCTGTCTTCTGTTCAGGCGTCAGCCTGGCGGTTGTATACCAGGAGACAGCGTGTAGATCTTTGAAAGACAAGAGTGTCGACTGGGGGTGGATGGCAGCCCCAGTGGAGTTCGGGGGGGGGGAGCCGACAACAAGTAGATTATACTGAGCCGCGTTCTCGAGAATGCAGTAGAAACGATAACTTTCGTGCGCAAACTCGCAAGTGGCTAGGCAGAGGCCATCGCACATCACCATGGTCATTCTCAGCATTATCTAACGAGCTGCGACTAACTATTTGTCACGCGAAGAGATGCAAGACGCGTCTGCACTGCTCAAAACACCCTGCAAAACACAATAGAAACTGGTGGCCGTGTCAATCGCGCGTCTCTCTCTCTCTCACGGCGTCTTTTCCCAGTAGGGCCAACTCGATTGGCGTGTGTGACAACCTCCCGCAGATGCCTACACGGAACACTCTACCGCTATAGCCGTGCTTGTAGGCCATTCTCATCTAATGAATGCGGATTTAGGAACAGTGAAAATAGGCCATACTGTGACCTAGAATCACACCCTCGATGACTTCGTGCACTTCGTATGTTCACCTATATATAGACACTACTCTTGGAGTTTGTTCAGCAGGGCGACCTAATTCGTCAACCAGAGAAAAAAAACACAGGTTGTCGATACGCACAAACATTATGCGTATGTCCCACTTGTTACTTTTCCATTCGCTTGAACCGAATAAAGATCATTGTGTTTATAAACTGAAACAAATGATTTGTATGCGTTAGCATCCCGTTTTCAAACAACAAAGTTTCTCAATGCATGGTGTTGATGATATTATTGACAAATCATACGTATAACGAATGCCATATAACTACAGTAATAGATAATAGTGTTTGGTATTTTATATTATTATGGTTTATTCTTCGATATATATATATATATATATATATATATATATATATATATGTATATGTACGGCCCGTCCAATAGCTGCTAATGAGCATTCCGAATAAATCCGATCTTTTTTGCTTTGCAAAAGCGTACGCAGCAAGAAAACGTGTATGCAGCAGTAAACGTTCAATGTACATGCAGGATTCTCCTCCCCCCGCGGTTCAATCTCCGGATCATTTATCTTTATCTTGGTCAATGCAAAAATGTCGCCGATATGACATCTTACCTGACAATGCTGGCGCCGCTGTGTTCGGCACCCATAGCTAGATAGCAATTCTCGACGATCTGCTGACCACATATGATAGCCTATCATCATTGTTGTTGTGTTAGTGGTGTAAGTTGTTGTTGTTGTTATTTTTTTTGTTGTTGTTGTTGTTGTTGTTGTTCTTCTTCTTATAGTCTAACAATAAATTGGTTATGTCGATTCGGTTTCAGTGTAGCCTCTTGCCATCCAAACACGGATTTGCTGGTCGACAACGTAGAGGTGCAATGAGGTGAGGGTGGTGATGGTGGTTGTAATACCTGTAGTAGTAGTAGTAGTAGTAGTAGTAGTTGTTTTTATCGATACTTGACAGTTGATCTGTGGTAGTGGTTCTAGCTAGAGTAGTTCTAGTTGAAATAGATGTATCAGCCAGCAGTCAAACACACGTGTGGGGAGAGGAGCAAGGAAGATGCATGACACCCTGAATGGTAGCGGCAACAGCAGACGTCGGTGACGGTGTTGTTGACGATGACGGCGACGACTACGACGACGACGACAAACCTGATGACAGTGTACCTAGACCAGCCTCGGTGAACCGATGAAGCCGAGCTAAAAAACGCCAGAGACGAACGCTGGTCGAAAGACTCGCTTTGCTGACTGCATGACGGATCTATTCGAGTCACTTGTACTTGTGAGAGAGAGAGAGCGAGAGAGAGAGAGCGAGGCTTTTAACGATCATAAAACCAACAACAACCTGTGGCTAACGAAAGACGAGCCGGACAAACAACATAGCCTCTGGCTACCATGATCGTCGGGATCATAATGATCGTGATGATTATGATGACGATCATATTGGTGGGGGCGGCGATCGGGGAGGAGGGGGGTGCGGCGGCGGCGGCGGGGGTGTGGGGTGGTCAACGTAATCCCGATTGCTAAAGCAGTCGGGCAGCGTCTGTTCGTCCGTTGTTTAGCTAATCTACGGCGATACACATATTTACTTCACCGGACGGTAATGCAATACTATCATGATGCCCCAAAGCAAACGCTTACTAAATAGATGATGACGATAAAGAAGAAGAAGAAGAAGATCATGAAGAAGAAAAAGGAAAATGACGCCAATGATAGCCGTTTGTTTAGCATGGCAGACAGGAGGGGGTAACGTAAACGCAAACAATCGGCGACAGAGTGCCGCTACTATTGGGGGCTCAATCATTCACGCCCCACGATTCCCGTCTGCTGTCGTAACTCCCTATAAAATTTTAAATTGTACACAAACTTAAATCGATATTGACAAAACGTTAAAAAAAAAAAATATATATATATATATATATATATATATATATATATATATATATATATATATATATATATATATATATATATATATATATATAATCGAATTAAAAATAAGCTTTAGACACAAATGAATGCTGGTGAAACGCAAAACAGATGTTACACGGTTACATTTAGTTGGCGATCACACTTTTCCGACACTTAGCGCTATTAGAACTATTCCAATTGAAACGATAGTTGTACTAACGACTGAGATAAAAGCAATAACAGCAAAGATATTAAACAATAACAACAAGAACAATAATGCCGAGCAAGGTAGCTTAATGACAAAGTTATAACCTTGCATCCGGGAGGTCGTGTGTTCAAATCAATAATCGGGCAGTCTTGATATAATTTTTACGTTTCAATATAGATAATACGAATGCTGGAGTGGACTATAGATCGCTATGTCGGGGACTTAGTGGCAAGGCCATTATTCTGCATTTAGCATGTTTCGGGTCAAACTCCAAAGCAGGCCACCTTCTAGTGGACTATCAGCGGACATGATCACAAATATCAAACGAAAAACAACATAGAAGGAGGGCATAGAAGTTTCATTTTCACTCAAAACTGGATTTATTGATAATATGTACGATGAATATGACTCAATTATTCCGTAAGGCCAATGCCGGTCTATCAAGTATAAGCGGCCGCTGCAAGTGGAAGAGAATTCTCTTAAGACGCACGTATTTGCAATATTGTAACGGCAAAAGGAGTGACTTGTAGAGTGTACAGGTTCTCGATCAGGGAAGAGTCGTTGGTGACATTTCTGCCGCCAATCGACTAGTGCGGCTAATGCCGTCTGGAAAAAATTTAAAAGCTTAGTTCCTAATGCTCTCTTTCCCTAACGTTTCAATAGAGAGATAAATTATCATTACCATTACGCTCTTACCATTTATAAAAACAAAAATATTATGACGAACGCACCTCTGGGGTCACACTGAATGAACAGACCGCCGCAAAACCCGTTACTAGCAACTAACCAACGTGTCAACAGTAATCGTGGAAGTAAACAGAAACAATGTCCAAAGCAACGATCATATTAAATTGCTACTACTACATAATTCGACAGCTTCTACTGGATCTAACAACAACTGCTATCGCAGCGTAATAATGTCAGTTTTGTTGGTAAACGCGCAATTTGCTGGTGTCTGTAAAATTCATCGATATAAAAAAAAAAAGACATTTTTTGTGTTTTCTAATGCAAACTTCCTATAGAAATGTACGCACTGCACCAAGATAACCAAAGGCCAAAAATAACATTTTGAACTTAGATAAAGACGTTATCGCGTTGTTTATCATATTGTTACGATTCGATGATGGTACTCTTGTTTTATCACTATATTGCCGTTGTTTTTACTGCCATCATCTGAGTCATTGAAGTTGTTCGATAAATTCAGCGCTCCATAGCAATATTTGGCAATTCCAATTAGCAGCTATTATGTAGCTGTTCTGAAACCAGAATCCCGCTCTTATCAATCTTCTAGACAGCATGACATAACTCTGTACGCTGCGTCTCCGCTTGACAGTATTGATTTTTTGTTGCTTCATCAGCATTACAAAAGACGTGATGGACGCAAATCCTCCCGTGGTGAATCCAAATTGCGGGGATCGATGTTAACTACGTCACAGGAACGCTCAGACCTCTTAACGACACTTTCCTTTGTATAAAACACGTATCGTTAGGATCTCTGGTACATGTATTAAAGCACACGCACAGATATCTTAACGTCTGCACGTGACGAGTGTAGTTTTCTTTGAGAAAGAACCGCCTGTCCTCAATATTCTTGTGTATGTGTTACCTAGAAATATATATATATATCCATATCCTCATGTATTAATAAACATGTATGCGCATATAGCGGTAAACATTTTGCACGCGTTCCCGCCTTTTGCGCTTCGGTTGAAGTCTCCGCAGATGTGTTTGAGGCACAGAGTTGCCTTATAGAACTCAAGAAACTTCGTCAACCTGTGGCTGCCCACCTCGATATTGTAAATACAGACCTCGTAAGAGGGATCTAAAATAAAGCACTTTCGAAAAGAAGAACGGCATATAGAGCTTACTGCAGCCTACTTCGTAAAAGTGTACGTTTAGCGACGGCAAATTAGAAAGCGGCAGCAGATCATTGCAGCATGATTGCTACAGTAACCGCAATGCAAGTCGCAATGATATCATTAGGCATGTGGCAAGCAGTGTATACAACCGGGCAGCGCCATCTAGCCGGCAGACACACGCAAGAACTTTAGATTTTATTTTGCAAGATGTCCGTTGATGAGTCGACTTTGCCGTTTTCTTTTCGTCTTCCTCATACTGCCCTTCATAAAGCGAGTGTGGAAAGAAGATCAAGCGATTTTGGTGCCTTTCAGCGCACCGCGAGCAGCAATAACAACAGCTAACTGTTTTTGCCGTTTGATCAGTCCACCTTATGGATATATATATATGGAATTGGCAGCCGAACATATATATATATATATATATATAGTGCAAGTAAAGCATCGCAAGGAAATGAACTTTTTGAATGAAACGTTATTCATTTCAGTTAGATTTTCAAGTCGACAAGTCGGTGAGCAATGCGGCCACGGTCGGGGATCCTGTATAAAGGGCTGAATGGGGCGCTACAGGCCACCTCAGGCTGGGAGCCGCAGCAGCTCCAGCAGACGAGCTCGACTCGCGGGGGCGACTCTTGCAGGCGCTCTTAGCTCTCACCCGCTCCTATAAACAGCGTGATCAGACGAACTGAATGAATAAAGCTCTGAATGGGTAGCTAGATGAAAGAATAATGCTCGCCACTTGGCTAGTAAATAGCAGACGTCCACAGTAGCAGCAGCAACAACGGCAACAGCCTCAAAATGTTAAGATTAATAACAACAACAAAAGCCTCATCAACAATAACAACAACAAGAACAACAACAACAGCGACAACAGCAACAACGGTTGTTCTCGGTGAATCACCGCCCGGCTGCTGTTCCTAACATTAGTGAGCAGCTAAAATGGCACCAAATACGACAGATTCAAAAAGAGTAGTGCACCCAAATGAACAACTTCGCCAAATGTTCAAAATTCCGCGTCGCTTCTCAGACGTCTTCTAGCTGCCGGCTTATGTCTACCTCTCTATCACCCGTCAATGTGGGACTCCATATATATATATATATATATATATGGAACTAAATTTGTTCAAACATCACTTCGACAAATGCTAGTAATACCAACTTTAAAATGTAGACTTTATTTTCCGCTGCGCCATCCTATTGAAATGATGGTTTTGTGAATAAACGTTGTGTCATAATTGCCTTTGATTGAAATTATGTTCCGTCTTTAGCAGAACAGCGAAAGTGATGGAGGTCTCTAGGTGGAGATGCTCTAGGGATGAGTTTTCTGCATGTGCAGGCAATCTTTCAGATACGATTTAAATACCTATAGCATATATTGATCTGGATAACTCTAAACCTTTTCGAGCTAACTCTCAGCCAACAACGTTTAACGTCCACAGGACTGCGTTTGCATTGCTTCGTGAGTCGGACCCCATAAATACAAATGTGCAACGGTGGGGCTCGAACCCCGTACACCTATGTGCCTCCTCCGGTCGCGAGACGCACGCAAATGCACCAGGTCACCGGGCTTACCGCTCTGGATGGACTTGAACTAATTTACCTCGTTTGTATTTTATTGTTTCTATGATAGCCAAACATCTTAGACATGAGCATATTAATTATACAAACCCACTTTCGTTTCGTGTTTTTGGGTGCGCTTATTGTCTAATGCGTATGTAAAATTATATACCGTTGCCTATAGCTTGTCTAGTAGCCATTCTAACACCTCACACTGGTATTGTGAAAACTGTTTAGTTCAAGTGCTGTATTATCCGCACGGTGGCTATCCTTTTCAATTTTTAGAATGCATAGTAGCTTTTTATGTCTTCTAGATCCTCGTATTTATGAATCCGTATAACCAGAGTATTTCTTCTGAGTAATTCAGGATACCTGCCAGTTGCAATATTAGTTTAATAGAGTTGAGTGTATATTAAATATTTTTCTTATAAATGGTGAGCAGAAGTTCAGGCAGAGTTCCCCGCACTTGTGCTTTTTACCGATGAAGTTTCGTTTACACAAGAGGGCATATTTAATGTATGCAATTCTCATTGGTCGGCTGATGAGAACCCGTATAGGACCCGCCGGTATGCATGTCAGGATTTCTTCTCCGTATACAACATTTTTGCGCTAGCATGGTGAACAATCAATTTACAAATCCTTGCGAATTTTTCGAAAAGCTAAGTAGAGACACGTACGAAATATTTCTAAGCAGAACCTTACTATTTCTGCTACTGGATGTTCTGAGAGGGATTCGTTCGAGGATGTGGTGACAGCGCAATAGAGCATCAGCACACAACGACGCTGTGGTATGAGGCTCGCCTAAGCAGCGCCACCACGAGGGATCAATAAATCGAGTAAAAATGTAATCGGCAAACATACAGATCGTCATCGAGTTCCGTTCACAATTTTTTCGCTCACAACGAGCTACACCGCTATTTCCAGACCGCGTATCAGCTTTTAACATTCCTGCCCCCTTTGCAAACATGGGACTCTGTGGTCATCGTACAACGGGAGCGGGAAAAACGGCTTACGGTGATCACATCACATTTCAAACCACCATCGATTTGGTACCAAAATAATCTCCATTCAATATGGATTCTTGTGAGAGTGTGTGTGTGTGTGTGTTTTTATGAACGTAAGGGCAAACCTGTAAGGTATGGAACGTAAAAATAAAGACATGATACATCGCAAGATTTTGGTTCTTACGAATTCTCTCCTGAATGCAACGATTTCCATTCTATTTATGTCATTTCACTATGCTTTGAAGCACTTTGAAGTGGATCTTCCCTCGAACGTGTAGTCATGGGTTCTTTAAAAAGATTTCCCCCCAGCCACGTTGGATTCTTTCCGGGAGGTACCCAAATTTTCCGCTGTATATGCATATACAGCGTATGTGCAAATATTCTGGCTGCCTTGTTTGTCTTGCCTGCTTGTAGGGCTCGTTAGAAAGGCCACATACGCTCTTTTTGCATGGTTACACGGCAAAATTAAGCAAGATTAGCTAAAGCCCTGTTTTCCGCAAAAGGTCAAATTAACGCAAACTTCTATTACAACCTAGTTAATAGAATAGATCGGATTTAGCGTGGTTTGCTCAAGAAATGCCGCAACTACTAGTACTAAAATCAGGGAAACACCACCGCCTTTTTTGACACTGACTTTGTAAACGCAGTCACCCACTTAAGATGCTTCAAAGGCTCCACAGAGAGAACCATAGATTGTGTAATGAACTAAAGTGTAAAAGCTTTTTAGAGCTAAAAGCTCTTATAGACGAAAATACAGCAAAACACTATTGTTACAACTCTGGTTCGCGAAGTAGCTTGCACCTTGACCAATTAACTACAGGTAACAGCGGAAGACATAGGAGAACTGTCCGTTCTATGCGCTATCAGAATCTGTGGCATTTACGTTACCTTAAGCACCTCATTGATGCTTGTTGTACCGCGGGAGCTAATTACGGTGTGAAAAAGCCATTTCTACTCTTCTCTCTCTACTCTTTACGTGCACGGCGGAAGACCTTTATCGAAAAGTCTGCCCTCATAAGACGTTCTAGGCAGGGGTCGATCAAAGTAACAAAACGAAATATAGAGTGCATGGCTATCAGCACCATTTCTGCAAAGTGACTGGCTTTTATATTCCGACGCCCACGTTTGACTTTAGATATTCTAGTGCTGCCTCTAGCACGTCACCACGTTGTGGTGCGGTACAGCATAAACCATCGCCAATCACTACCCAGACGGCAATGCTAATATTGATTACGCAGACATGTATTTATGCTAAAAAGACAACATTTTGCTATATTTTTATATAATTACATTTTCAAGTGCAAAAATAAATATGAATGTACTGTCTCCCTGTCGTTGCGCATCCTTCTTTGAGGATATTTTAAGCATATATAGGTAACAACTGCCAATTTATGAACGTATACACTGGATGAAAACCTTTTATGTATATTAAAAGAGTATCGTGCGTTCATGTCCAGTCAGAGTGAGAATTTCCATCAGTCCGTAAGCCTATATTATGCCGGATCTAAGACAAGCAATTTTAAACAAGCAAAAAAAAAACTTTTATATATATATAATGTCACTTAATAAAATGCTCGATATTTCCATTCATTTGCAACGGATTTTATTGAAACATTTACAGCAGATGTTCAGGCTATTTTCAATATAAGTAACTTCTCAAAGTAAGTAAGTCTTTTTTTGCTTTTTAATCTTGCTTGTCTTAGATCCGGCTTAACATAGGCTTAGACGGACTGGTGGAAATTTGCGCTCTGACGGGACATGAACGCAAGATACTTTTTTAATATAAAATGTTTTCATTTATTTGATGTAGTGTATACATTCATGAAATAGCAGGTGTTACCTATTATGTTTAAGCGAATAAACTAAAGGTATGGATACAATTGAACACAGAGATAAGAGGTTTCGGGGCGAGGTATCTAATTTAGACTTAGGCCTATAATACTAACTGATCACTTCCTCAAACGTAGCAATCAGCTCGTTAAATAAGTGCCGTCGTGTTGACAATAAACACGTGAACAGAATTCAGCCTCTGATAGTTTCAACGACAGTGCTGTAAATCAAAACCTACCAGTCGCGCGTCATTAGCAGTACGCGAACGACATGCGAGCAGACACCTGAATTAGCTCTGCGTTACAAACATTTAGCATATATTTATGCGTATGTGCACGTTGATATATATATATATATATATATATATATATATATATATATATTACTAATTAGCATTATATTGGTGGCGCTATTTATTGTCAAAGACATGATAAACAAATATGGATCAACCCCTCAAGCAGTGTTGATCATATTCGCCGATTCGCCACGTGCTCGCTTCAGGCATGTGACTGGCCTTACCAGCCGAGGGGATAGCGGAATAGCGGCGTAAAAATCGTTGATCGATCCGATCATAGAGGGACATCATCGCGCACAAAATCAAGTCACCGATATGCATATTTCTTGCATACACGTATGCATACTTCTTGGCGTACGCTTGTTTCTAACAGCAGCAATGTGTATTCAAGCTGGCTTGCTATCTTTACTGTACGAGCTGTTTGTATATCCAATGGTACACGTTATCGATAGCGATAATGTAGGCATCTATTGCCAGCATTAGCCAGTAGCGGCGACCATAAAAAAAATCGATACTCGTGGGCAAGCAATTTTGATGACTTGTCAAGTAATGATTTAGGCCCAATGCAATGTGCGTTTCGTTTCCTGTGTTTTCCGTTTCCAGCTGTCGCCCGGCACGGGAATAGCTTAATTGCCAGCTTTAAATCCTCGGCCGGACGTAATCGTTATCGAGACCCGCTTCCCCGGACGGCACGATAAGTGTGTTGTCACTCCGAAACAGTGTCCTACAATAGCAAGGCCCTGTTCATCGGTGTTAATTCATTCGTTATTACAGAGCTACTGTATCGAAGTGAAATAGAGCTAAGCCGAATCCGTGGGCAATAGAATAGCCGGCGTTTACATGCAAGTCTACGGGACGCGGTACGTACACCAATTATAATATAAAGTTTGTAGATGTTACGCGGCTTCCAATTAGAACGCTTTCAACAAGTTTTGAGTCTTACCGTTGCGCATTTTTATTTAAATGGATCCCTCTATAAAGCAAAGCGGAAAGCAGTCCCGTAGACGTTAAATCTTGGCTGAGGGTCAGCCCGAAAAGTTTTATAGATTGCAAGGAGTTGATAGTAATCTAAATATACTGCAATTACCATTGTGTTGGCAAAAAGTTGCAGCCGGAAGGAAATTACTTTTGTTTTCCTTTATGCGAGAGTCAATTGAGGCCGACTAGTGCACACACTATTGACGGGATAAGATATAGTCGTTTTGCCCTTCATAATAAACTAGAGAACACGACCCAAACCGTCCACGGGCATTAGCCTTACGGAATAATTAAATTATGGTCATCGTACATGTTATTAATAAACTTTTAAATAATCAAGTTCCTCCTTGCACCGCGCCAATGACTTCTGATCGCCGAATCAAGCTTGATTGCCATATGACACAACTTGACGGGTTATCGGCGGACTTTCAGATCCGTAAATGAGTTTCCGTCATCTGTCATTATGAAGTCTAGAATGTTTGGCTCCTTATGAGAGTAGTGACCTGCTGCGAACGATCATTTACAATGCAGAAATTCATTAGAAGATATTCCTTAGACCCTTCGGAATTAGGTATTGTAGGTGTGTGCCAGCTTATTGAAGAGTGATAAGGACATACACCACGGAAAAGTGGCTTATATCTTTAGTGATGGGCACAGAATAATTAACTTGCTGTTTTTATAAAACCTTACAGGGCGTATCCAAACGCCGAACTAATTTGGTTGCCACTCCTGTTAGTGAAGACTTAACACATATTATTCTATTTTTATTATACTGTACGCCAGTTTCGCAGATAATATCGACATGAACATTGGATGTAGTTTTTGTTGACACTTCACAACCTTCAAGCCTGGGAGTGGAAAATATGCAGATTTCACCTCCAGCTGGCTCGATGTGGTCGCCACGTTAGAAATTTTACCAACAAATCGTTAATTTTGCCGCTGAGATAATTCCACACTTAGTACGTTTCAGTGACGTAGACAATATCCGCCAAAAAACAATATTGGCATAGAGAATCACATGCAGATTTCTTCACTAAACGCGTTACTTTAACGATACACAATTGGCCAGTTTAGGCTCAGATAAGTAAATGCTAGAGATTACTGGCTTCATTACATCCGATATTGACGTTTCAAGCCATGCAGAAACACGAGGTGTCTCGACGACAGCAATATGTCCTCCACTGTTTCTGTGGTTTACAATATTTGTACCATTTACCCCAATTCTTTGTCAAACATGCTGCCATAATGTATAGCCGACATATCGACAGTAAAAGAGGGGTGTGTGGAATTTTGGTTGTAGTTGGCGTGCATCATATGCGCCAGGGTCCTTTCGTTTTCAGGTGAGCGTGCGCATGTGCCAAAATATGTTTTTCGCCATATAATAAATGTTTGCGCGGCCTTATAGTTGAAGGCGCAAAACAGGCAGCTGAGAATGTTGCTACACACCAATTACAACATATGCAGGTTCTTCAATTTCAAAAATAAAAATCAATCATCTGGAGCATAAGATGCGCCAATGCTACATATGCTGGTTGTGCAGGTAGCCGGTTGCTATCACTGCGTTATTATTGACTGCTCTGTTGACGCAGAATCTTTCGCCCACCCGCAGAAAACGTCTTTTGCCACGCTTGCTTCGTTGTTGTTGTTGTCGTCTTCTTCCAAGTCGCTGTCTTTTTCGCTCGATGAATTAGCAGTAGGTTCGCATCTTTCACGTGAAAACTTTATTAATGTCGCAATAGAGCTGATGACGTCCTCAGTAGTGAATTAAGTGCAGCGAACATGAACACGAAGAATACAGCCAGCGCACTGGGTGTAGTCCGTGGGCCCAACTTGTCCATCACAGTTTTGACGCCTTTTCGGCCTGCAAGATGGTTTCTCGGTAGCTGAACCAGTTGGAAAATCACCGTCCAATCTTTTTTCTCCGATCAGAGTCCATCATACACAGTTTGTTCACTCAGTACATCACAGGTAATTCCTATGAAAATTATTAATACTACCTGTTGCCCAGAAAGAAACTTTTCGCAATACTTCACCACTTCTTAGACCGCCATAGACCACCATGTCAAAACTGTTTGAATAGCATTTAAATTAAGCACTCATAATTGATCATCGAAGATTTCGTCCTGTTTGGACGTGGCTGTGAACGCACGCTTGAACGTGTGTACCTGTTGCGGTAGCATACGGAGTAGACGCCCGGAATGCGGTATAAAATGTCTAGGGCAATTTTCATTGCGCACTTCTGGACCGGTTACAACCTACGGCATCTCCGCCTTTTTGGTGACAGCAGTTGCTGCATGTTAAATGGTCCTAATATTGTCGCATTTAGTGTTGTTGTTGTTGATATTACTATTATTTAGATTTTTGTCATTTCTGCTGTTATAATGGTGGCGATCACACCGTATTTTATGTTGTTGTCATAGCTGCATTTTTTTTAATTGTTGCTCTTGTTGGTGTGATCGTACCTGCAAACGCATCTGTTGTTGGTATTGTTTTAAAGACTTCCATTTTATTTCGTTGTTGTTTTTATAACCTTTTGTTTATTAATATTTTCGTAGGGACCACTTTGTTGTTGTTGTTGTTGTTGCTGCTGTTTAACTACCACACCTCTTCTCATGCCTTGCTGTTATTTGCATTTATTTTGAGCAAGTATTAATATATGAGCAATAAGTATGCTCATGTCAAGTATGAATACTATTACACAATGGCAGTTATTCAATTAAGGAGACAGATATGACGCAAACTGTTAGTTTCGCCACCAATAGTAACTAGAGCATGGCGCTGGCGTGTGAGGTTCCCGCTGATGGCATCAGTTTGACATTCGGCATTTCGGCGGTTCGAACACGCTGGTGGCGGCGGCGGCCTCCGCTCCTCGGCCTGTTCAAATTGTTGCTGTACGACACGCGCCAGCCACCGTCGCAGTCGCGTTCGAAGCAAAATTACGTTCAAACTGATGACGACCGTGACTAGATCCGACTCTACCACATGTATATAAACATATATATATATATATATATATATATATATATATATATATATATATATATATATATATATATATAATATATACAATCACCGTTGCACTGCACCTCATTTGTTTGCGAAGCCTCGCATTGACGCAGTGGCCCGTTAAACAGCAGGATCTTCATCGACGGATCGATTATTCTCTCTTCTGTGTCTATCAACAAGCTACGATCAAGAACTACGATTGAAAACGATGACAATGCGAGATCCGTTGCTGAAGACAACCGACGGCCAACGATGACAACGTGAGGTGCATGTCGTCTCATTATTTGGATAGATCGAGCCGTCGAAAAATAATGGACATCACGAGCGCAGCGTAGATTCTAATTAGCGTCACGAAGACGTCGTAGACTTTGGCAGATTCGGGGCTGCACAAGCTTCGATCGCCTACTAGACAACAAAACGCATGAGCATCTACGCTCATGTGTTTGCACCATTAGAACCAAATGTCTCTTCTCTCTCTGTTTCCTGGTCTTTCTTTGTTTCTTGTTCTTCGTCGTCTTCTTCTTTGAATCTCAAATGCTCTAATTTCTTAACGATACGAGAGATCTAGAAAATGTGTCACGTTAAACTCCGATACGTATACGGCGTCAAATTTAAAGGCACGTGTACGTAACACGTAAATACATCTATCAATCGCGTACATAACGCCGAAATATAAGGCATGACTCAGCTCGAGCACAAAAAAAAACGGATAAACGTTACAGATATACGCGGTAACAAGTTATTAGCACCGCCATAGTTTTTATATTAGATACGGCTGTCTACAAAACGAAACAAAAACAACAGTTTCCAAAGCAAACTAGAAGTGAAGTAAATGAAATATATGTATATTTTTCACTTTATTCCTCCCGCACGTGAGCCGAATTCATTGCTGCACGTGACCCTTGGTGAGCACAAAAATCCAGCGGCCAGATTGAGGAGGCGCAGTTTATCAGTGTTTAGTAACATGCATCACCACTAACCGACAAAGGAGTATAACACTGGCTACATTAATTTATAGTAATGCATCGTATATTAAAACAATCACTGGTATATATATATATATATATATATACAGCAATGGTCGCAATGCACTTCATTTGTTCGCGAGGTATCCGATTGATACAATGGCCCATTAAACAGCAGGATATTCATCAAAAGATCGATATATATATATATGTATATATCTTCGCACAGCGCGGTACACGACGGGACGTATGTCATTGTCGGCCATTCCGGTGGAATATGAAACTATGAAACCAACTGGCGGGCATGTCGTGACGTATGTTCAAAGCAACAACGAAAGGAAGAAACATTAGTGTTGATCGATCGATCTACCTATCAACAATGTTGTCTTGTTCGAACGGTCCCTCGAAGACGCTGTTGTTGTTACTGTTGTTGGTGTCGTCGTTTTTGTTGTAGTTTTTGTTGTTGTTGTTGTTTTCGTTGTCGTTGTTATTGTTACTGCTGAATTATAATACCCTTCCGGTGATCACTGTCAAAGACAAGTTGTCCGCTGCATTATGGCTGCCCGCCGAAGAATAGAGACACAATCTGTACGTCATCGTCATTGTCGATTCGAGATTTACACGAACACCCCCGACGACGACAACGACAACCACCACCACCACCACCATAAGCAAAAGCAGCAGGTGACGCTGCCGTCGCTGGACGAACAGTGGGGTAGCGATTCGGCAAATGTCAATTTTTCGACAACAATCTATCAATCTATTGATCTATCTAGTTCGATAGACATCTCAACGACAACGACACACCTCCGGACTACCGGACTGAGGTCCGAGTCAGATAATCAGTCAGTCTTCTACCGTCATGTACGATTGCAGGGGGGGGGGGGTGGATAGGGCACGTCAAGCCATAGATACAGTGGCAGCGGGAAGACGCAGTCTAGCAGAACAAGATAAATACACGCTACTGACTGGACAGATTATTTGTCAAGATCCATTTTTCACCTACCTATTTACTTAATGAAGGTGGCAGCTGTCGATGCCGCACTTACCCCAGTACCGCAGGTATCGTCTTCAGTTACACAGAGCACACAAAGCACAAACGCGCTCAAATGTGGACCGAGGAACGAGAGATAGAGAAATATCGTAGTCGTAGTAGTAGTAGTAGTAGTAGTAGTAGTAGTAGTAGAACACGACCGGCCTAGTCAAACGTCACCTTCAGCCATACTCGTTTATCATGCCCGGAAAATGGCCAGAGCTAGCAGGGTCTCTTAAAGAACAACACGGTGTGATCGCGCCACCACCCCGTAGCCCGTAGGTGTTTTAACAGCAGGAATATTGTTGTCCGTTCTGTCTCTCTATTGCTTTGTCTCTTTCGCTATATATATATATATATATATATATATAAATATACGTTGGGCCATATGGTATTCTATATGCTGCATTTCCGCGTTGCATCCCAGCATATAGAATAGCCCCCTCCCACGATGGGAAGCGCTAGCATCCACATTAGAACAAGCGGCTGACCCTATTGTCGCAGACGACCTCCAAATGTTCGTATTACTTTGCGTGATTGTCCCTTAGCTAGGCTTACTAAACCAAGATACTAGGCATCCATTTCGGGTTCAAACGCCAAAACGTACTGAATTAAAATTCAGTGGTCGGACGCCTATCCGTTTTAGTTATTGCAGTTTTTGCATAGACTACAAGAATATGACAATAAGAATTTGGTATTGGCGTATCTATACATACATATCTAAATTTTGTTGCGTCATGACACACTCGTAGTGAAAAGGTCGATTATGTTTATTAATTAAACCTAAACTTAATATCTATTTATGTGGCACGCAACGATGCCTCCATTGCGAGTTTTAAGCTTACGAGCGAAAACTGCTATGTTTGTTGTTTGAGTTCAACGAGTTTTTATTTCTGAATTCAACAATTTAATAATACTTTTATAATCGTTAATATAATCGCTACGCCGTTGTGTTCGAATGTTTCTTATATGCAATTTTGCTATTGCAAATGTATTATCACTCCATGGGTCCACATAGAGCTAGCTTATATTTTTAATATTTATATTATACATGTATTCATATTATTAAAAAAAAATACCGATTTTTCTTCAGATTATGTCATTTCTGGCACGCGTTACTGTGTGTTAACCGCGAAGTTGCGTATTATGAGTTATGAGATCTAAATTAGACGATGAAAATACAATGGTTACCTATATATATATATATATATATATATAAATATAGGTGTGTACGTGTATCGATTATTAGCTTACCAGAAGCAGGACATGCTATCATATGATACCTGAGCTGCGATTAATAATAAAAATGATTGTGGCCGTGCGGTTGCCGTCGCGTCGACCGTCGCGCTCGCTACTCGTGATCGTGACTCGAATGAAAGTCGAACAGAACAAAAAGAAGCACCCTTTTTTTTTAATTAACGTACGACTACGCTTGAGCGATGAGATGAGTACTTAATCAATTTGTTCGTTTGCACTAATGAAAAACACAGCGTGCGAGCAGCGTACAAGCAGATGTGACCATCGGAATTCTTCGGCG
The DNA here is from genome assembly GCA_003439945.1 of Dermanyssus gallinae. Taxonomy (NCBI): domain Eukaryota; kingdom Metazoa; phylum Arthropoda; class Arachnida; order Mesostigmata; family Dermanyssidae; genus Dermanyssus; species Dermanyssus gallinae. Next base: position 172,116 of record QVRM01003498.1, on the reverse strand, counting down.
CTGTTGTTCTCGGCCATGTCGTCACAATGAGCTATGAACCGGATCTGTAGTAAATTAATGCGCTAAAGCCTTTTTTCTTACTCCGATTGAACAGGTGGTACGGCCCAGCCGATCGACCGGCCCGCAGCGAGTCGTTAGCACCTTCACGGTAGCAGCAGAAAAACAAGAATGATGACTTTGTTTAGATCGTCGCCTCGCGTAATGTTGCTGCCTTTGTTTGTGTGACCTTTTTCTATGTGAGTTGTGAGGTCGACACCCTCCAGCGGCCCCTGAACGCCTGCGCCATCCTCGAGGTCGAGAAGAAGGAGGAGTGCATGACTACGATGCCCCCACCCCAGCAGCAGCAGCAGCAGCAGTAGCAGCAGCAGCACAAATAGCGTTCATCATCGCATGGGCGGGTTATTTATTTGTGCCATGTTGTCTAAGGCGAAGGACAGTACAGACAATGTATACACATACAATACAACAGCAGCACAACAGAATACATGTATTGTGCAAACACGCATACATATGCATTCACACTCACACATATACATGTGTTGCTAACGCGTTCAACGTGCACGAAAGTCGCACTGCATATATATATATACACATATATACAGCGACAGCGTACCGCTAACTGCCCGTACGTCATTCATGTCGTGGGTCGTCGTTCAACGTCACTCAGGACGCTCATGTGCATCAACTCATCTTTCGTGGCCGCTACCATCACCGCTCTAACCGGCTTTCATTTTTTACCCTGCGCTCATATGGTAGGCACGAGTAGGGATATATATACATATATATATATATATATATATTGTTTTTTATATACTTAGCCATGTGGTAAATGTGTGCATATACTGGAGACAGCCATGCGATTATCAAATTTTTTTGACTGACAAAGAACAAAAAAAAGGAAGATTAATAAGCTTATAGGCAATACAAATCGATATGTCCAAAAGTGACTGCCAATAAGGGAAAAATATTTTTCGCGGAAAGTAGTGGGAATTGAGGCACATTAAAAATAAATAGAATATCATTGGCTTGGAGAGTACGACATGGTGTTACTAACAGAGACTTCTCTTACAGACAATACTAATTTTGTTCTTAAGGAACCTCAGGTTTTCCATCGCCAGGCCAGCAGCACCAATGTGGGTTAAACAGGTCATCAGGCCGAGTGAGTTAAACTGCGGCATAGCGGCCATCGTCAAGTCGTTTTTGGAACTTCGGAGTTCTTACTCAGTATGTATAACAGTCCCGCCCGTACACCGGTGCTTCAAATAGTTGAGACCATCGAAATGAATGCATGGAACAGCCTATCCATTTAAACAAATGTATTGCCGGAAGTTCAATTGTGACTTGTTTAGTAATCGGACGCGAAGGCGCGTCCAGAGAAATTGCTCGGAATCTCAGCATTCAAGTGAATGAAAAGTAGAACCACAGCGTTGAACATTGCCTAGAATGATACCAGCGCGGGGATGTCGTGATGCCCACTAGCCGAGATCTCCTATCACTGATGAGACCGACGCCGTCTGTCAATCCAAAACACTGCAAAGTTTTGTTCGAACCTCACCAGAATACTACGATGTAAGGCACAATAAAGCGCACTAAGGTTTCCTTTCGAATCGTTCAGCCAGTGACGCGGTAAGATTTTCACTTGATCACGTGATCACATGGTCACGTTGATCTTGTACGTCTTCTCCGAGTGGTGCTGCATTGAATCGTGTGAATGTGGGCTGACACGTAATATACTGAATTTCGTTGTCATCGATATTTCAAGATTTCCTGCACCAACAGTTTCTACAGGGTCAAAGACGTCGAGAAAAAAGTCTATGTAACTGACGCAAATAACCCTGGATGCAAGTTGCAGGTGATTCCCTTCAAATTTGCTTTGTTGTTTTTTAATTTAAAAAAACTCGCATTTTGCCATGGTGTGGAACCTGGAGATGTCACGAAGGTAGGTGAGCATTACAGCAGATAGGTACGGCAAATTTACACCTGATACACCGAATTATTACACAATGTACGACGTCAAGCAGACTCTCGTTTAGTGCTGCTGTAAATGATGCCGGTAAATGTCACTGTAATGATTAGTATACCCCGATATATGAGACGCTCATCCGTAAAGCGTCCGTATAACGTAATCAGCGTGATTATATTAATTGCTATCATCTATACCGTTTTTATTTCCTGTCAAGCTGTATTGGTGTCAGTATTGTTACAATTAGCATCCGTGTTCTATTTAGACTTGCCGTTTTATTCCCTTGAAGAAATCGTTCCTGCGGATAATTTGATCATTTAATGAGCGGAGCCTAAAGCTTAGCAATGCTTTTTACAAAATATCTACGCCGTACTACCTAGCTCCACATATAAGCGTTTGTCAGGCAAATATATACGTATATATATATATATATATATATATATACTGCAACTGAAATATCGGTTGATATTATATCGTTCCTAAATGCACTTAGTCACTGGAGGCGTTACGACTAGGTGTGTCTTGAAACTGTGAATTAATTGAGCTAAAAGCGTCGTCCAACTCGTTTGACCGGCATGCCAGAGATACAGTCAAAGTGGCCAATCCCATCCAGCGGCCACCCATTGGCTAGCGAACCGAACAACTTGACTGACCGCAGTAAAACGAGCAGTCAAATTCGAGATCGTTGCTGTTGTTTTTTGGTTCTAGTATATATATATATATATATATATATATATATATATATGTTACTATTTAATACTTTCTTGAAGAGCATACACGGTTCAACTACGTATTTCGTCTCTAAGTTTGGCACGTTCGAATCAGTTCCATTGCGAAAGTGAACTAATGCAATAAGACAATAAATGCATCGAAAGTAGTGTTCATAAAACTTGCCATGATGGTAATCTTGTTGTGCTATGTATCTAGTGTAAGCGTGGCGGTGTAAGTATGTTGCGTAGCGGCCAGTTCTTTGGCATGCCAAAATTCTACAGAGTTACAAACAAACGGTGGTGTTTAAAATACATTTTTTTTAGATGTTCCGTAAGGCCCGTGTACGGTTTTTCATGTCATGGCTAATTTTGAATCCACTCCGGCATTTACCTTGTCTAAATTGGAAACCATGCAAATCAATTTAAGAGTGGCCGGTCTGGGTCTCGAACCCAGTTCTCCCGAATGCAAGGCAAAGGCTTTGCCACTCATTGCCTCGGTTTGCTCGGTTTAACACATTATCTTTCTATTATAGAAGCACGCCATCCAAGCTCGGCCATAATATGAACATATTGAGCATGACGACGACGTCAACAATAACACTTTAAAACCATCGTATGTTTCACTCACAGACATGCTGTTGTCATGAAACCCAGGCTATCACGTCTAGTTCGTAGAAGCGCTCATTATGAGAATTAACACCTAATCGCACGATTTGCAAGGTAAGACCTCCTCGTTGAAGGTCTGTGTTCGGAAGAAGTTCCACGAAATCTGTTCGGAGTTCTCGTGCAGATTTTGCGGGCGACAGTGTAATTTATATTACCCAGAGCAATACTAATCCGGAAAAACAATTCCGTTGACCCGACTTTTGGAATCGTGACAAATTTATGCCTACAACGTATGTGAATGTCTGTTTTTCTGTTACGCACAATGTGTAAGCCAGACCATTGGTTAATAAAGCTAAGTAAGTAGGTTTCACTTATAAGAGACGCTTGTGACGTTAGACCTGTATGTCGCCAAGGTCGAACTAAAGGTCAACGCACAAAACACAGAAGCGATGAAATTTTAAAGCGGTGAGGTGGTGGACTATTTGAGATGATATTCTTCGACTTAACTGGCAAGCCCAAAAATCAATTCACATAAAAAAATAGATGAATATACAAATAAGGTGCATACCTTGGCATCACAGTAACGCGAAGCGCCAGAGCGTTTGGCGTTCATATAGTAGGGGTCGATATGCGTTGGCGTCGCCGGCAACGATAGAGAGCCCACAGGAACTTTCCCTCGGTTCTACACTACAGCACTTTCTCTCTCTCTCTATCCTTCTCCTACTTTATTCATCATTCACCATTGCATGATGGCAGCCCAGGGCATTACGCTGGTTTGAAATGACCTTTGCACTACACATCTTGCTGCTCTTGATAGAGCAAAACGTGCGTTTTTAAAACGCGTCGGTCACAGCAGGTTGACACCGATCGGCCCCTAATCGCCTCGTTTACCTGCTCGCAGGCGGCCCGCTCAACCCGAAACATCAGCAATTGACCGTCAATTTATCAATCAATTAGCGTGTATTGAGGTTTGCTGGTAGATGCTAATCAATATTTTATTGCGTACGTATGACACAATACATACGCACATCACAACACATCATTTATGTGGCAGGATTACAGAATTAGATCATTATATTGGTTGGCCTGATATCGCTAACTGGCTATGCTTCAACCAAGTGATCGGGGTAGCGATGGCCGTCATGATGCCTGATACAAGCTGCCCTCACATTTGGAACACGTACTTACATCCTGAATTTAGTTCGTAATAGCCCGTTTTCATGCATAACGTAATGAACATAACCGTAGCTGCGTAGTTGGTATCGACGTGGCGGTCCATGCGTTAGACTTCCTTCCAGCTGTCTGAATCGTACCGGTGCGGTATGGATTCGATTCCATTCCGTCGATTCTAGCGAACTTCTGTTCCCACAGTGTGGTGCTCTCGGAGAAGGCGTCGGGTGCTGCCCGAATCGGCTCGATTCGTCTCAAATCCGAAATGACAGTAAACGAGCGATTCGACCTAAGATTTCGTTCTACTAGAGAAATAGTGCGTTCAAAGTGCGAAACAATTTGTAGGTTAAACCGTCATATCGGTTTAGCATAATTAGACATGCTGTATTCCTTATGTTGAATATTAAACTGAGGGTTATCATGAATCAGACGAGACATGTGATTGCAAATATTACGGTTCGTAATGTTTAAGATACCACGTCGACAAATAGAAGTTAACACGTTAACGAAGGTGACAATGACGGTGTCATAAAGCGTGCTTTAACGGTGTCAAAATGTATTTTGCATGTGTGTTTTTCAATGTGTGTGTGTGTGCACTTTTGTGCACATTGTTATTGATAATATTTGATATTATTACTAGTGTGAATACCAAACAGAAGGTAACAACAAACCTGAATCAGCCAAAACAACAACGACGGCAACAACAACAAGAGTAGCAAACCTTCGTGACCAAGCCAACAATGGGCGCTACTAATCGTGACTTTGTGCCGATATTCCAGCACACAAAACATCGGCAAGTTAACACCAACGAATAAATAAATGGGTATTTGCGTTCAGTGTGTCAGTGTGAAGTTACGAAATCAGATCCCTAAGATTACAAAAACGGTACTTTCCTAAAGTTTCTCCGAATCACGCTCGACTCAGATGAGGTTCTGTTGCTTTATTGCCATTGGGGTTACTCCTGCAAGTAGTACAATAGGGCGGTCATGGCTACTCACGTTCACTGCAGTTGATGTTGTTGTTGTTTTGTTGTACCGTTTTGTGCTGTTTCTGCAGCCACGGCCATTGTTATTTTATTGTTGCCTCTTCACTTTGCGCGTCCGTTTTTCAATATTTTAGTAGTATTGACGTCCGTATCGGTGATGTAGTAGCTGCAAATATTAGAACGAGCACTACAGGGAGAGGCGTGCACGAAAGAAAAGTGATGAAGCAGTTGTGGTGAGGGCGGGTAAGGCACGGCGGCGAATCGCCAGAGAACTGGACAACTCAAGCACGAGCGATAGACATCTCGTCGGCATAGCCGAAACATGGTATCGCAGTTGAAGCAGGCAGGAGTAATAGAATGGCACCTACACCATTGCCATGTTTGACAACGCACATCTATATGACATCTTCTGCGCTACACGGCGGGTATTCTGCTGATTCCGCCTGACAAAACAGTTCTCATTTGTCAGCTCGATGCGCCAGTGCAACCGCGCTGCAATACGGCCACCATTCAAGCAGAGATCCGTGACGCTGCTGCTGCTGCTGCTACCGCTGTCACTGTCACTGGCACGATAGCGACAAATATGTCACGAACGTGTTAGCTTTATTTCTCTATTTATTACGCGGCCCAGAATTGTTAGTTCGTTGTGTTCAAGACTCCTCTCGCGCTGGTCACAATTTGTGGCAGTCCGCCGAAAGCCATTGCGCCCTTATGTCCCATTTACTCTTCGAATATGTGACATACCAACAATAGACAAACCAACTAAAGACCGAACCAGTCACAAACAAACCGTTGGCAATTATTTCTCTTCCCCGGCGTTTTTACCGTTTAATCGAAGGTCAAAACTGTCTGAGCAGTCTGGACCAACATTCAAGTAGTGCACCGGTGCAATGGAGTGATTATCGAAACAATATATATATATATATATATATATATATATGTGTGCAGTTTAACAAAAATAATATAAAGACCACGTGGCGGACTCAGAGGCAAACGTTTCTCGCAGTGTACAGCAAGGTTGCGAGTACAGAAAAGTGAACAGTATACTATTTCCGAAATGCTTAAAGGCAATCATTTTGTAGCAATTCTCTTTAGGTAAGCGTTCTAAATAACTGACATATGGCGCCTGATTCTCGATATATATATATATATATATATATATATATATATATATATATATATATATATATATATATATACATACATACATATACAGATATGTGGCAAGCCCAATGATAATTGTCGATCGCGTCGATTTAAAGCCTTAATTGCGAATGCCTTATTCTTATGCTGTGGCAAACGGAAGAGAGGGGGAGAAAGCAGGAACAGATGGAGACAAAGAACGAGTTACCTCAAGTGAGGAAGGGTGTATGCGTGCACGCGACCCCCGGGAAGAAACAACCATCGGCCGCTTATTTGCCACAGCCATCCATAGCTGTAGCCGTTGTTGTTGCAGCTTTTGTGCCGCTGTCCCCTGCTGCTGCTGCGGCAACCGTTACTCGCGCTGTCGACGATGTCAATTCGACGACGACGACGACGATGAGGTTACAACGACCGACTCCAATACTACTTCGGGGCGATCGCAATGCAAAGCTCGCAAAATTGTAGGCGTCCGATTGGGCAGCAACCGCGAGTGGTCGTCGCGAACGACGTCGAAGCGCTCAATCGAAGCTCAGTGACGGCTCAATGGACGGACGGAGAAATAGACGGACGGAGGAACAGACGGACGAAGGGACGCACGCGCGGCTGTCTGCTTACCTGCTTGCATATCTGCCTGTCCGCCCGTCGGCGTGCTGACGGCTGTTGGCGACAGACAACAACTTAATCGAGACGACTTCGTTTGTTTGTCATTGTTGGCTCGCGTGCATTCGACGTTATGACTACGCGGCAACGCGCATTCACGTTGGCCGTTTGGCCGCTGGTCATGCCAGCCGCTTTGTCGTCGTCGTCGTCGGCGCCCGCTTTAGAGCGTCGACTGGTGAACGAACGGATCGACAAATCATCGACCACAACGGTACTAACAACAACAACAACAACGGCAATGGTAGCAACAACAACGACAACGGCAGCAGCAGCAACAACACCGACAACAACAACATTAACAGCAAGAACAACAACAACAACGGCAACAACAACAACAACAACAAAACAACATCAACAACAGCAGCAGCGGCAGCGATGACGGTAACAGCATCATCAATATCATCATCATCATCATCGCCGACGAATCGGGCAATGTTTCCCCCATTTCCGAGCATCATATCCGTGCGAGCCACGATGGCCGCCGCTGTTGCCACCTTCTCAATCGTAACATGAACACGATTTCCTATACGTATCATACGTATCCCTTGTCCCGCTAGAGGGCGTCATTCGGGAACGACCAATGCGGCGACGTGTGCCATCTTTACTATAGCGGTGCCGACGGCGATGACGAACGGCTATTCGTCGGGATGGCGAATGGCCTCGCAGCGCCAGTTTCCTTTGGCTCGAGCAAACCTCTTTTGTACTCGTGAAGCCTGTTGTGATTGCTTTTGCTTCTGCAGAAGTGGCAGCAACAACAACAACAGCACACAGTTGGCTATTACGAAAAACAACAACGACAACAACGGCATTGGCAATACGATGATATCTTTCATTTCGAAGTTCATATATATATATATATATATATATTCAAATGGCAACACGTCAAGGCAGGTGCCGGTAACGAAAGAACACTTTCTCTTTTTTTGGATGCGACTCTTCCAGAGAATAATCAGACAGATGGCGCCTGGATTGATCAATTGTGTGTGTATATATATATATATATATATATATATATCATTATTAGTTTGCCCGAAGTGGTCAATTGTGACATTCACTCTTTTCGACAACATTTCGATGAAATTGTACCCATCGAAGTGAAAGACTTTCTTTTGATTTGTACATTTTTCACACATCGCCATTCTTCTTTGTCGTTGAGCGGAAAACATCACTCTCCCCCCCCCCCCCCACTGGATGAGAAAACGTAAAGTAAGTACATGACAGACGACGTATGTTTTACAGCTGCTCAATAGAGCTACAACTTCATCAGACACCCGCGCACATCTAAATACGTAAAGGAAAGACGCCGACAGGATCCGGACACCCAATGCTCGTCATCATCGCGCTCAACCACCATCAGACACGTGTCACGTGTCTTACCACTTATCTGCTGCTGCAGCAGCATACTTATTATAGGCTACTACACTTGCACACCGTACAGCATAGCGTAGACATGGACGCATAAAAAGACATGCCCTAACATGCCGCAAATACTTCCGAGCGGCGAGCAGAGCTTGCCGCTAATTATACGAGACATAAAACTCGCATACGAGTACACGTTATGCATATACACGACCAACGTACACCAGTCAATCAATGCAACGTATCTGCAAACTAAACGCAGCTGCAAACAACACACCTGCCTGAGGGCAAGTTCGATGAACCCCCAAGCCCCATGCATCCATATGCCAACATGCAAACACACTCTTCCCCGTAAAAGCTCTTGAGGATCAGAGCATGCCAGTAATTACCTACGAAACGCTTAAAGGCTTAAGTAAACAGCTTTTTTCTAGTGTGTGCATTTAACATTGAGTGTACGGAGGGTCTAGCCAGGAACCTTCGTCTATAAATGCGTATGACGGTACAAGCCTATTAGCATACGTACTTCGCATATAAACGCGAATACGGTACAAGCCGACTTAACAAAGTAATCAAATAAAAGGAAGAACCGCCATCCACAGTACGCTCTACGCTGTGTAAAAAGAGCCGCACATCGTATGTTGAATCAGTAAATACTAAGAAATATGTTCTTATTTTTGCACTACATGGTCAAAAAAGACCTTGCGAGGTTTTCCTCTTTAGGTCTACTACACCAATATTTAGTATGAAATTTGATGACAAGCGCGGGCGGGCAAACCGTTAAAGATCTAACGCTGACCCTATTGACCTACGAAGTGATTTAAGGATCGAGTCTATACACTACCAAAAGGCTTAGTTGTTGCACATGTATAAAGAACTGAATAGAAAAGCGAATATTAAATATACTTTGTAAAGCTGAAAATCCCAAGACATTACATGCAATAATTTCTGACCGTGTTCGCCTAGTCGCGCGAATTGACAAACGTACGTAAAGCTTAAAGTGCCTGTACTTGGCAAGCACTACAAGATGTAAGCACACACAACTATGTGTGTGTATGGCTGAACGTTGTTTACACTCTTTTACAAGTTATATATATATATATATATATATATATATATATATATATATATTTACGTGAGCTAACATAGGAATTATCATAGATACGCAAATATTTACAGTTATTGCCACGTATGCCGACGGCACGAGCGGGGGGAGACTTAAGTATACATTTGGGCTTTGTTGTTACACGGTGTATCGGTAATTCGAATGTGTCGTTTGTTTTCTATCGCGTTTTCTATTCGCCTATGTATTTGGGTGTGTGCGAGTGCGTATTTATATTGGGGAGAGAGTGAGAGAGAGAGAGAGAGAGAGGGGGGGTGGCGTGGAGAAGTTAGGGATGGGTTTCCCCGCACCACCACAATGCAATGGCAAATGACTCAGTAAGCGTGTGCGGTGTTGTTCGTTGTAAACTGGTCGGTCGAGGGGCATACGCGTTACTACAACAACAACAACAGAAAGAGCAACAATACCAACAGAACGAGCACCAACAACGTCAACAACAACAACAGAGTCAACATTTGTTGACACGTTGTTTGTCGTTGTCTGTCTTCGTTCGCATTTTGTCTACCGCTTGCTAGCGTGGTGATGGTGGTGGTTGCGGCTGCTGCTGCTGCTGATGCCGCTTCTGAAGTTGGGATCAGTCAACCAGTGAGGCAGTTGGCCAGCCACGGACCGACTGTTTGCCTGTTTACGGACGACGGCGACGACAACAGACGATTAGCCAGAGCCACAGCTGCAACGGCAGTTGCAGTACGCGACTCGCAACAGAGTAGCAATCACCCCCCCCCCCCCCCCGTTTGCCGTCGCGGCTGCTTGGCGAAAGCACAGAAGACGTTAACGTGACGGCAGCTTCTGCTGCAGCTCTTACGACGTTTTACATCGGAACGGATGAGCTGCTCGGATTTGCTTGGAAGCAGAAACAGGCGCTTTAACAGCGGCAACAACAACAACAACAACAACAATACAAAAACAACACAACAACAACAGTAACAACAGCAACAGCAACAACAACACAATGCCACCAATACCACAACGACCATCGACCACAAACAGCAGAAGAAGCTACACCAACAACAACAGCAAAAGAAATTGTCGACCATCTCTGACCACTTGGAAAAGTCATCGTCGCCGCGGTCACCCAGTCAAGCTCCAATCGAGGCAGACACAAGCACTGACGAAAAGTACTCGCCGTAAAAGAACTATTTGCAGCTAGTACTAATGGTTAGGGTTGTTCCAGTGTGGTGGTAGCACTTCTGACCAGGTCATAACAATGTATGGGGTAGAATGCACCTTCGTCGCGTAAGATCTTTACGTGCTGTGCTGTTACTGACTTCGCAGACTGGGTGGTCACACAATTTTCCCGTCATGTGTGTCGGCCTGTCTGTCTATCCGAGCAAGTAGATCGTATAGGTCGATTTCCTGCTTCTCGGGTGGCAAATCGCCAATGATTTCGTAGTGTAGCCAGGTAAGCCATGATCACTATCAGAATCTTGTTCTTATTGTTGATGGTCATAACAATAATGGCGGCGGCAGTGGTGTTGGTGACGATGGTCATGAAAGAGATGATTGTCATCTCTGGCGCACCGAGAGACTTCGAAGGTGCTGTCTGGTCTATAAAACTGCTACTAATACAAATACTACTACTACTACTTCTACTTCTACTACTATCCATATAACGACTACGAACCGTTGACACAGCGGGCAGGGCTGATCGAGCTGATCGCTGACCAAAGCACTAGCAAATGCACGGGGAACTTGAACCCGCCAGGTCACCTACCTGAAGACCTAGAGACATTGCTCAACAGAGAGCGTGGAGACGTTTTCTGCTACGTAGCTTCGGCATCGATAGGACACAGGCGTTTTCAGAAATACTTGCATGCGGCAAGTAATGCTTCGGGTCCTAAGTGTGTCGTCATGTGCGAGACAGGCGAAAGTGGTGACGTGATCCACACAATCCACCTCTGCCCAGCACTTGAAGACGTACGCGTAGAAGAACCTCCACTTTTAGCGAAGTTAAACACGAGTATGCCGATGAGAATCGTTGTAACACAAACTTATTAGTAAAGCAAAAATATTGCGACAGAGACGATTTTATCAGTAGCCATCGCCATCGTCGAGTTTCGTATTTGAGTCGGAGGCGCACAGATTACATTTCGACGTGTTGTACTGGCTGACCTGCACAGACATACCTCATTCGCCTGAATTGATCCATACAGAACATAAAACCACAGCTCGTCAAGCAAATCAACAAGCGAGGAAATGCCACGATCAAACAGAGATCCAAGCTCCCTAGCCGTTGTCAACTTCTTCAGCTGACACGTCTCGACGGAATCAGCAACGGAACGACCCCCGGCGACGCCGACGAGCAGACCGCATGGGCTGAACTGACGATTCTTGAATCGCCAACTTCTTCCTCTATGGCTTTTGTCACTAGACAGAGATTCTATGAAAGTCTCGTTAGTATCCTACGCTGATTGCTGGTGACATTAAACGTTAGTAGACAACAAGTTGTCCAGGCGTAACAACGACGAGATGATGATGATGATCCTGCCTACAGTGGCACAGTGTCGCGATACACGTATTCAGATTTGTCAGCCGTTCGAAGTACGTTTTGTTTGTAGTCAACTAGGAACAATGTTGCTGTTCGATACAATGTATTCGGATCATGGATTATACGAACAAAATTGTACATTGAAGTTAAAGCAACTTTCCTAAAACTGTTTAAACTTATACAACACGCAGTAAATTCATTAATATAACTCATAGGTTTTGCAAGTTAAGCGACTATGGAAAAAGTCAATGACCTCTCCGTGCTACTAATGTTATGAGCATATAGTCCAAGTAAATTCCAATACTGGCTTATCGTTGCCTCCAGTAGTCGCTTAATGCCTGCATTTTTTTACCACCAGGCAAGGTAAGTGATTGTTTATCGAAGGCACAATTTAGTACAACTTTCAGGCAAAAATCTGCAAATTGTAATAAAGATCGGGAACAAACTACCCGGCCACTCCTAGTCTCAGAGTAGCTCTTATTATCTCATCCACTTCGTCAGTTCAAGTGACGCACCACCGTTATTCTGATAAATGCGCTTAGAATGTCGTACTTTGATATATTTTTGCCCGAAATGCATTGATGCAACGTCTTGTGCTAGGATCGGGCATGACATAGCAGAAGGGACGAAGGAAGGAATGGCAGATGATATAATCCTATTCGTTTTATCACTATTTATTTGTTGTTTTTTATACATTATTTACCTGGAAAAACGACATGAAACACACTTAATGAAACTCTAATTTTCGACAATAGTACTGGCTCTCTCGAATGACACGGCATGAACAGCAGCTGAGAATAGTATAAGTATTGATGCTATATGCGTACTCAATATGAGCGAAACAAATATGATGATAATTTGCCTCAATAGTTCTTTGTTGCACTTTGAGTGAAATCTTCTACAAGAAAGACCTTGTGACTGCCATCGCTCCGGTTACAGACGCGAGTCGTCTCTTGGGAAAAAAGCGTGTTTTGGTGTTTTCTACTATCGCTACCCTGGTCGCAACCACCGGGCAACAGCAACAACAACAACAACGAGAACAATAAGAACAACATCAAACCAGTTAGAGCGGCGTGCCCGTAGATGATGAGTATTGTTCACCACGATCGTCGTCCTGATGACGACGGTGACTCGGGAGAGCGAGATACAGTAGCTATGTGTTAGCTAGCCGTGTTGCCGTTCTGACCCTTTGACACGACGCAAGTTCGACGCCTACCACTGAACAAGAGCCGCAAAGAAGACATGATATATTGTTGTTGTCCCAACAGCAGCAGCACCAGTTGTTATTCTTTGCCATGGCTGTGGTCGCCGTTATGCAGAAGCGTCAAAGCTCTCACACACAGTAGTAGTAGTAGTAGTTCAAGTGGTTTAGAAGAAGCACCACAGAACACGTCAACGGACACACGTCCAATATGGCAGAAGCAGAAGCAGCAGCAGCAGCAGCAACAGCATTAGCAGCCGAGCGTGGCCACGCCACTGGCCAACGATGGCCCGCCTCAACGATGTCAGTCATGCAGGCACGACAAAAGTCACCGGTGACGCATACTTACTTACATGCTTGCCCACATACAGCCACCCAGCCAGCCATACATGCATGACACAACAGAAGCATTCTGTTGGCTGGATGCCAGATTTGATCAATGGACCAATTCACTCATCTATCGACCGCTGCGGCGCTGCAAAGATGCTGCGAACAGCGACAAATGTTGACCCACCCGAACCACGCGTCACATCCCCACCCCCATACACACAGGTGAAGCAACTTGATAGATTAATAGATGGCCATATATATATTTATATATATATATATATATATATATATATATATATATATATAAAGATGGAAAACCAGCAAAAAGATACCGAAAGGGCGTTGTTGTCCTACCGAGTTCGATGTTGCGTCACTATCGGCAATAACAATATGGCGACCGACATGTACAGCTTCGCCCATCATAGCGAAGACAAGCGGCCTTTCGGATATGACGCAGACGATGCCGGCGGGAGCCGCGGCGACAACGGAGCCAGTATCTTAGTTAGCGAGTGATTCCAGTCATTATAGCCGACGCTCTGACCGCCGCCGCCGCTACCATTGACGACAACGAGAATAATAAAAATTACTTTTACTTATTATACATTCGTCTTGGTGCTTTATGTGGAGCGTTAGCGTTCACTTTACCGTTTTTCCTATCTGAGACCGTGATAAATAGGGCTTCTGAATTGACTTTTCTCGCCGGAAGCGTGAAGAACATAAAGCTTTCTGATGAAACTTTCAACTGTACATTGTACTCACTTTGAGTAAAATAAACATAAACCTAAATCAAAAATCTATTTTTTTCGGTGAATAGGGCAAAGTTAACAGAAGCATATGTGCCGCCTCTATTTGTGTATGTTTGGTTACATATGTATACACGGTTCGGTAAAGTCATCCCAAAGCTAACACATCTAATTTAACGATCTTCAGAGTCTTTACACCCCGAGCAAAACATTAGGATTATTTAGACCCAAATTATCCGTCTGCGGCGCATATCACATCATTTTTGCTCTGACAACTCTTTCCGAAGAGATTTTTCTTGAGGTTTTCAATTAGATAACAGTCGCACGGAACTATATATATATATATATATATATATATATATATATATATATATATAGATGTATTTTAAAGACTATTTTAACAGGAGAGCATTCGTGGCGGCATGTATCCGCAAGAGCATAGCTTTCAGCGTCATCCACCGGGCTGTCGGCACATGCAACTCTTTTTTTTCCAACCAGCACAACGAACACAGACAGGACGATAGGCAGAGACGGTAAAACGAGACAATGAAAGAGAGGAACCATGAGATTCGGGGAACGACAGGAAAATAAATGTTTGAAGTTGGAAGTGGAAGGGTGGGGGGATGTTATAGGTCGGCCAGTTGGCAACAAACAGCTAGGTGAACTAGAATAAACTTTTCGGCTGTCACGCCGTTTGGTGGAATCGGTGGGCCCCGTACATTCGCGCTGCTGGTAGAAGTGACCGATGACTAAACAACAACAACAATGATGATGATGATGATGAAAACAACAATAACGACAACAACAACGACGACCACGACAACAACGATGAGAACGATGACAACTACTGCGCTGAACTTAACATACCGCAATCGCGATCGTCAGAATGCTCATGCCGCCATGATGACGATGGTAGCGACCGTTCGTGGGAGAAAGACATGCACTCACACACACATACACACAGGGAGAGCATCGGATGGTTCCGGGCCAGCTGTTTCGTCGGCGGGAACCACCGAAACCAGGAGTCTAGCTGCTTATTCACCTGTCTATTGGGCTCACACTCTATCCCCCCTCTCTCTCTATCCACTCCCTCTCTCTCTCCATTCCCCTTTCCTTTCTCTCCATATCTCTCGGTTTCCCCCTTGTCACGCTGTTCCCTTGATCATATAGGCGCGGTGTC
This sequence comes from Dermanyssus gallinae, assembly GCA_003439945.1. NCBI lineage: Eukaryota > Metazoa > Arthropoda > Arachnida > Mesostigmata > Dermanyssidae > Dermanyssus > Dermanyssus gallinae. Next base: position 156,458 of record QVRM01003498.1, on the reverse strand, counting down.
GTTGGCCACGAAGTAATCAGAGCATACGCCGCTCCGTCTACCGGGCTACCGGGCACTTGCTTGGCTGATGTGCTCATCCAACGGTTACAATAACCGTTACAGCGACATCCGCTGCGGCAGCAACAGCAACTCTAGCACCAGATACTACTACAACAATAATAATAATAACGGTAGCAACAGCAACAACGTCAATAGTAACGCAAAGATCAGCGAACTCAGCGAGTACTTGCGGCGGTAATTACGTTATGTGAACAAAGGCACGAATCGCGTAACACGCGTGAGTGAGCGAAAGAGAGAGGGGGATTGAGGGGTGGCGCCGGAATCTGCCGGGGGAACAGGGAGACGATTCTGTGCGAAAAGCCGTAGTCCTTGGTCGCCCAGCTATTGCCGGCTCCTTCAGAAAACGTAACGAAAAAAAAATAGAGATATCATCGTCCATGAAAACCAAAAACAAAAAGTCGCTCACAAAATTGTTGCCTCTCCTACACGCTGTTGATACAATCTGCGGCGTATTGTGAATTGGTTGTTGGTGTTGCTGTTGTTGCTGTTTGTCTAGCTAATGCTGCTGTTGTATTCGCCAATACTGCTGCTGCTGTTGCTGCAGCTGCTATACATATCTGAGCTGAGCTTGTTTCAATAGGTTTCATTTATAGTTGCAGTTTAATTTTATGATAAATCTGTCGTACTTAGGTATCGTTCGAATGTTCAAACCTATTGTTTTTCATAAGCTATGAGTAAATTTGTTCGCTTTCAGTTACACGTGTCTAATGGTACACACTGCAAGATACGCTGGTTTACATTTTCGTAAATTCACCTATTATTCAGCCGTGTCAGTCGCACTTCAGTTGCAATAACGGGATTTTACGACAAAAAAAAGTATATATATATACATATACATGTATATCGAACCATCGGTTGGCAACGCGTGTAAATAGGCAACAAGAAACGTCGTATCTGATGCGTGTGTCCATTGTCATGTAAGCTTTACGTGAAGACACTGCGAAACAGGTTAGATCAACGTTGTCGTTCGGATGATAAGCAATCCGCATTCCAGTTTTGTTGACGACAATTATAATATTGAAAGCATTCGCCAAGTCGAAGGCATTTCTGCCTCGCCAAAAACACACAGAGACATCTGCTAGCCGAGTTCACCGAAGCGCGGCATATTACTAAGCAGTGATCAGGTCACACATGTAGATTGTAGTGATTGCCGCTCCTTATATCGCGTGCTCTACGTTTAAAATAGTTTGCGGTAGTTTTACCTATTAAGACAAGCCATCGCTAATTTACTTTAGTTCTAGTCTTCTATTTGCAGTTGACCCGACTGCTGGAGTGCGAACCTGTTATCTCATAATAGAACAGAAATTGGGTCAGGTAAGTCACACCCGTGCTGCATGTAATGCAAGCATATAAACAATTAACAGAAATCATATCTATTATGCTAAACCAATACATAACCAAGCAAGAGTGGCAACAGCCTTTGCCTTGCCTTCGGGAGGCCTGGGTTCGAGACCCAGACCGGCCACTCCTAAATTGGTTTTTATGGTTCCCAATTTAAACAAGGTGAATTAAAAATCGACCATGATCGAAAAAAAAACGGGGAGCACAGATGTCTTAATAAAAAGAGATGGTGCATTACCATCCAACCTCACTAAATAAAAAATAAATAAATAACAAGTAATAACGACAACTACAACGACAACAGCAGCAATAGCAAGAATAACACAGAAAGTTATAACAGCAACAACTACTGCTCAAACTTCGTCAGCAACAACAACATACGGTGACAAAAATAACTTCTACAGTAATGACAAATTAGAACCAACAACAATAACAACGACAAGCTACTTCTCTTACCAATGAAACAAGTACTACTACAACCATCATAACAACTTCTAAAAACGTTATAAACAGACTTGTTTACACTTGACAAGCCTGCGGTAGAATCTTTCCGACAGACTACGAGACCAAAGAGAGTACAAATGAAGTCGACTAAATTTACGTTAGCGCCTACACGTAGCGTTCGCTCCTGGCGAAGTTTGCCCATAGAAAATGCACTTGTGATTTCGCAACGATAATGATGATGGTGATGATGATTGAAGTCGTAGCCATGGATTGGATTAGGCGAGCGTTACGTATTCACACAAACAGTGCATCAGACGTTCGAGCTACGGCAATGTGTGGAATCAAATCCGTGGCTTTGAGGGAATGCCGATCTAATCCCTTCGGTAACTCTCTCCCCCCTCCTAAATCGTACAGCGGTCGGATGTAGCAAACGCCACTGCAGACGCTATGATTGCGATCAACATCACCTCATCATCACCAGCATCATCATCGCGCTGTCGCGGTGATGTTAGCTGGTTAGTTAGACAGTTTATGTATAGTGGAGAAGAAGCCACGACGGTCGATCCCCGTTAGGGTCTTTGGCACTCCCATTCATTTATTTCTCCCATTGTTGTTATTGTTTTTGTTGTTGTTATCGTCGTGGCTATTGCTGTGGTTGTTATTTTGTTGTTGTTGTTGTGCTTGGCATTGTTGTGCCTTCAGCTGTTCCGCTGCTGTTATCGGTGTTGTGTGGTTGCTGTTGTTGTTGTTGTTGTCATGGCTGTTGTCGTTGTTGTTGTTGTTGTTGTTATCATGGCTGTTGTTGTTGTTGTTGTTGCCGCTGGTGTCAACGTAGCTCTGATAAACGTTTTTGTGTAGCCACGCTAAGTCGCCGTATCGCGGTGTGTTGCGATCTTTGAACGACGATCGACGCCGCTTTACACGCATGAACACATCAGCACATGAGCAAATGCAGCTGCAGCAGCAGCAGCAGCAGCAGCACTGGCGGCGGTGAAGATTTGCACCCGATGCGTTCGCCCCTGCCTGCCTGCCTGCCCGCGTTTGGTCGAGTAGCAACAACAATTGAACCCGCCGTCGTCGTCGTCGTATAGGGGCTAGAAGCAGCAGCCAAATCAATAGCCATCAAATCGGTGGTCAGCCATTGCGGCCAGTTTCCGATTAGCTCGCGGCTGAGACGAACAACAGCCAAAATACGGGGGAAAAACACGACCAGAGGGGCCATGTCGACGATAACAACAACAACAGCATCAACAACAGCAACAACAACAACAACAACAACAACAACAACAACAACAACAACAACAACAACAACAACAACAACAACAACAACAACAGCAGCAGCAGCAGCAGCAGCAGCAACAACAACAATAGCAATAGCAGCACCTCGAGAAAGACGGAATCAAAAAGCAAATTTGCTGGACAGACACTGACAGACTGTGACTACTGTGTGATTGGTGAGCACTTCGACGACGACGACGACGTCGCACCCGGCTAAACAAAGTGTTCCGCGTGCAACAACAACAACACAACAACAACAACAAGCAGGCGTTACCCCGCGTTGATACGTGAACGCACGCATGACCATACCTACCATGAATAACAAACGGCTCACACTGTTCGTTCCAAATGGAAGTAATCGCATAACGATGGCAGTCGTAGAGAGTACCTACGATTAATAGGAATCAATCAACAGCTAGGGCGCACCAGGTCAACCAGGCAATTGTTTGATAATAATAATAATAATCGATGACCCCAACCACCGAAGCAGACAGCAAATAGTGTACCTGTTATGTAAGCTCGGCGTGTGGGGGAGTAACGGGTATGATAACGACGAGGCCTAACGTCGTTTGGAACAGTGTGCAAGGGGCAGATTCGACCCGTTTGCAAACGCTATAGCGCAGTGACCTTTCGGTGCAGTGGAAAACCAGCGAATGTCATGCATATGATAGCTGCGACAACAACAACAACAACACTAACAACATTCACCCTAATAATTCAATATATTACCGTGATTGTGCAGTTGTAATTAAAAGACACTGGATAGCCCTTGAGGAGTCATCTGCCAAAATAAGCAACTGTGTGCAATTTGTGAAGCTAAAGGTGTTATGGTAGATTTATGGTGAAACAAAATAAGATTGTATCAATAAGATCCATCAGGGTGCATCACTAAAGCACTCGCCACCTGACTGGCAAACCTGTAGGACTGAATGACTGGTGGCAAAAACTTCCGACGCAAGTGGAGCTTGCAGAAGTGTTAGCGGAGAGCACGGAAGTATTGCTATACGGAGATAAATAAACTATGTATAATCTTACTTGACTACAAGCCTCATACGAAGAAGAGAAGCGCAAACGTAAAGCCTCCGGCGTACTCATGAGCTATCATAGATGGAAACTAATACTGGTTAAGGTTATAAAATCTGGGGTGACTGAAGTACTACTTAAGCATAGAATTGGCCTTGCCAAGGAAACAAAAAAGACGGCATGGAAAATATATGTACCTAATTTTGATTATTTTTGACCTAAACGGAAATACTTCTCCTTACGCTTAAACATGTCTACAAGAGGAAATCAAAACAAAAACACAGCGCCTATTCGAGCAGACCGATTCGTCGTTTGAAGCGAACACAATGTGCGTCATTGTCGGGACGCTACAGGAAATACGGGTTTCGGACACGATTGTGCTGAGGACTTGCCGTCGTCCTCTGCCGTCGGCGAGCAGCACCGCGCTATCGCCAAACCGAAGATAGCGCCTCACTGTGCTGCTGCCGCCGCCGCCACTGCGAGATCGATTGCGACGTGACGAGGCAGAAACAACTTTTACTCCCTGTAAGCTTATCAGGTTGATACAGTAGCAGCTTTGGCCAATGAAACGCACAAATGAACGTGCAGCAGTGTAGCTTCGAAGTGTAAAAACAATAACAACACCAAAACACTAACGCTAAATAGGAGCAAAACACCACCGTCGCTATGCGACTTCCAACGGCTCGATCTCCAAGAGTCGTCCTTGTGATATATAGTTCGAATTTAGCGCGTGCAGCAGCGTAACCAACCGCTGCGAAGCGTTGCTGGGTGGTGAGCGATTATTTGTGACTGCCGGCTTGGTGATATCGATGTACCTTCGGCGGCGGCGGCGACGGCAGCAACAAAAGCAACAACAACAACGGCAGCAACAACAACAACAACGGCAGCAACAACAACAACAACAGCAACAACAACGACAACAAGAACAGCAGCAGCAACAACAACAACAACAACAGCAACAACAACAACGACAACAACAACAACATCTATTTAGCAGCTGTAAGAGTTGTCGAAATAGACGTTTCCGCTCGTCACCCACCGCCGCTGCCAACGGAGGGTGTCTGTCCGTGTGTCTGACGTCGGCGTGACAACTTCTATCGACATATGGGGGGGGATCCAGCGTCAAAGCGACACATCCGGCCATCAACAAGTAGGCTGGGTTCTAGTGCTCATCGTCGCAGTTGCTGCTGCTGCTATAGCTACTATTGTTGTTGTTGTTGCTGTTATTGTTGTGGTTGTTTTTGTTGTTGTTGGTGGTGGTGGTGGTGAAGCTCTTATTGTTGCTGTTGTTGGTGATGTCGGTGGTTAGCTTTTAGGTAGAAGGATCCTGTGCTCCACCTTTTTTTCCTCGTTACCGCCTCCCGTCGTTTTGTTTTGGCTGCTGCGGGACCGCAATAGCCCAATCAGCCGTTCGGCCGTGACGCTCGACAGCGGCAACGGTGGCAGATGGCCAACTGAAACATGCCCCTTTCAGATCGTTGCGGGCCTCTGTTTTCTTGCACTAAAACTACGCTTAAAACCTATAGGCCTGCTGGATTGGTTTAGATCAAAGTAGTTTTTTTTTTCGAATTCGTGTTCATTCCCCGAGATCTCTCCTTTTCTCCCAGCACTCTGGCGGGCTTCCTGAGTGTAATCCAAACTATGCGTCCCGGTTTCTAGCGACAGTTTGTCGTTAAACTCAAATGCAAATGAAAACCAACCGACCGACCAAGCCTTAATGCTGTGTTTCGGGATTTTAACAGCAAATATGAGTTATCGTCAGACCGCTATTAAGATTATAAATTTATTTCGAAGTCGTCTTCCAAAAACGATAGTGTACAATATAGCGGCGAAATGCCAACGGTCGGGTTGTTCTCGATGACCTCAAGTACCAAGTCGTATGCCATAAAATTTCGAGAGAAATTTTCTGAAGCCAATCAAGCTTGCTCGATGCCGTGGCTGTTAGGTTATCTCAAGCACAAAACAGCAGGCTGTGTTCGATTCTTCTCTGACCGGAAGATATTCAAGGTAGGCAATCAACGGGCGAGAAAAATCAACGGGCGAAATAACGATTGTCTTGCTCATGACCCAGACGATATCCCTATTGTAGGATAGAGCAAATTTTCATCTTATGTGCATGTCTGAAATGTGGTATCCACTGAAGGAATCATGGTGGTTTCATATTTTTTAAATCGCTCTCTCCATATATATATATATATAAATTCTCTGCTGGAACTTTCGTTACCTTGCAATAACAACAAGAATATAAACCGGCTTCCAACCGTAAATTTCGGCTCACCTAATTGGCTTTTCTATCAGAACAAATTAGCATGACTTATTGGGCCACAACGAGTCTTTGTGTTTATCGTCTATTTCTCTCTTCTCTCCTCACTCATATATATATATATATATATATATATATATATTGTACTCTGCGCTTACGCAATTCTAAACAATGTGTCTATGTCACCATCAAAACGAAATATGGCTATGGCTCCGCAACAGTAATAACTGTATGAATTGTGCGAAGAGCACAGGCGTTGTCAAGTAAAGCTAAATGCCGTTTGAGCCCCGTTGTGAGGTAGGCGTGTGTCGCTAACTATTTATACTACTACTAGGATGTGCAGTAGTGACGCAGCAGTTGATGGAAAGGCAACTCTTGCTGATAATCGGCTTTCCACTGTGCTCAATAATTCTAATCGCCAGCGCCACTGCTCTTAATATTATTATTGTTACTTGCTGTTGTCGTAACGTACACATTTAAACGCTCGGCGTTTATCGGCTAGCAAACATTTAGTTGACGCAATAAACGTCTGCCTAGCTGCCATTATGTACTCAATACTGGTGTAATTCACAGCAATAGTAATAATATCCATAATCGTAAATCGCAGCAGCAACGGTGTTACGAGTGTTTTTTTTTTATGAAACACAATTACACACATAATTATATATATATATATATATATATTGCTTTGGTACAGGCTTGGGTGTACGTTAGCACATTTTAAGCGTTCTTCGGGTGCTGCTACTGACACTATGTTTAGTTCCGGATTCATCGCTTATCGAAACAAATAAGCAATTATCGCCGTGATCATAAGAGTACGTTTTGTTGTACGCTTTGCCGGAAAAGCTATCTCGGCCGGTGTGACGCGGGTAAGTGGCAAACAGCGAACCGAAGAGACACATAGAGATAGATATACACCAAAAGGAAAGCGAGAAACAAGTGAAGACGGCAAAGAAGAATGTAAGAGATCAAGGTGAAGCAAAGGAGAAGCGTTTAAACGCATCTTCCTTGTTTACTAGTATACCAGTAACACTCTCGCTAATGCATGTAAAGTATTTGAGGTACTTTTTACTGTGCTCTCATTGCGCTCACAAACACACATACATGTTTGTCACCGTGTGTAATACGGTATATATATATATATATATATATATATATATATATATAATATATATATATGCTTAAGTTAATTTTCTCTGTAGCGGAGATAGCGCCAAACATGTATTGCGGAGGTTTAATATGTATGGGTTTCCCCAGATGTTGATGTTAGAAACAAACATCGTGTTTTAATTTAACTAATTACGTATGTTGTCTTTTTTTATTGTAGCAACTCGTCAATTTCATAGTATTTTATTTAATTCGAAAAACGAGCAGCGATCTAAATACAATGCAGAGAAGCAGATTTACGTCGTAGTTCCACGCCGGACAGTGCTAGTGGCCGATAAGGACGTGCACAAATGCATGTCACATAACCCCCCCGGAAAACGCCTCATTTGAACAATATTCAACGGTGTGAACTATGTATTTTTCTGCTGAAAGCACACCCACACACATATATATATATATATATATATATATATATATATATATATATATATATATATAGTAACCTAAATGATAATATTAATTTGTAGAGGCGGCAAAAGAAATTATAATTTTTTTTAGTTTAATACTAATTAAAGGATTTGTAGAATATCCTTAAATGTGTAGATGCTACTACACATCCTGACTGATCCAAATACCACGAATGTTATTGCTTTACACGATTATATTACGGGTAGATAGAAATGGTCAACGATCGATTAACTGACAAGAAACGTGACTGAAATTAATACTCAGTGCAAGCAAATACTCTTACTAAATTTGCTTACACACAATGGGCGAATACGTACTCGCCCAAATGGCGAAAGGTAGTTTCTAAGTATTTGTTTGCTAAAAAGCTTTGAATGTAAAATACGACTAGTATGGCCGTTTCTCAAGGCCCGTGATTCTGTGTACTGTCACACGGAGATGCCGCATGGAAGCTCCTTCAGTTACATTGGACGTGGGTGGCGCGTCAGCCGATCGGCAATCAGACTCACTAAGTAATGAAGTTTCGAAAAAAGTTAACGACCAGTCGTGGGCAATTATGTTTCCGTTGGATATGGGCATTGTAAGTATTGTTGTAACCTCGAGTGAGTCCGATTAATTCATGGCTCGCAGACGATGGTTCGCTTTGCATCGACCTTTGTCTCAACGAGAGAGAAGAAAAGGAACTGCCGTTCTTTTCACGTCCGGTAGCCATCCTACTGATGTTCTGAAGCGCCTGAAGGCCAACGCTTTGGTTGGGAAACGGAAGTAAGTACTGGTGGGAAGTCGTCTCTGATTTGAAGCTTCCACGACCTTATGTAAGAGATTGCGCGGACAACAACCATTAGCACAACCTAAAGGTTCATTACTTCTTGTTATGGGCGGATTGATATGCCTGGGGAATCGAAGCAATGTCGGAGACGACAATATCTGCAGATGTCCTAGCAGAAGTTGCGGAACCATTCTAATGTGTTTATTTATTTCGACTCAGTCACCCATCTGCTGGCCCCTACTGTTGGCCCTAGCCATGATGTTGATGATGATGATGATGATGATGATGATAATAATAATAATAATAATAATAATAATAATAATAATAATAATAATAATAATAATAATAATAATAATTTTGTCAGGGTAGAAGAAATGCAGGAAGGTTCTACTACTACTACTACTGCTGTCGTCACAAGGTTGGCAACAGAGCGGGTGGTGGTGGTGCAGAACGTGGAGGCAGTGGCAGCTGATTACCACCACCATCATGATTGCGCGATTATTAATGCGGATGGTCCTCGATGCGCGTTCGGCACTTCGGCCGAGACAGTCGACTGATGCAGCGAGTCGTAATCGGACGGTGGTGAGTTGTAGGTAGGCGACTGTGCTCTTCTTCTGTTTGATCGTGTTGTGCCAGCATTCGGCGGCGTTTCATTCGGCCGAGCTGCTTCACAGCTAACGCCACCACGCTGGGCATTCGTCCAGCGTTGCCGCTAACACGATTCGAAGTGATCGGTCCGATATTAGTTCAGTGCCATCGAGGAGAGTGCCATCGGGGTGGCGTCAATCAACTGCATTGTCGAAGCAATGCAGGATATCGTTTTCATCATCGCCGGGAAGTAGCGGTTCATCTTCTTCTTCCTCTTTCTTTCTTTCGTTCTTTCTTTGTTTTCACGATGGGTAACTTCTTTGCCGTTAATCTACATGGTGGTCGCAGCAGCAGCAGCAGCATCACCACCATCAGAACCAACATCGTCGTAGGTAGCAGTCATTGTCGATAATGCTAAAGTTGGACGATTTCAGTTGCAACAATTCAAGCGGCGCACAGGGCGTCGTCGTCGCCGCCGCAGTCTCCGTTCCCTAGGCGGATGGATTTGTACTGGATGGATTTGTGTAAGCGCCAGTGTGTGTGGAAAAGGGGTGGGGTCGGCTGAGAATGCTGGAGAAAATATCTTCTCGAGGATTAATGCGCATCGGAAACAAGTGGTTCGACATTGTTATTGTTGTTATAGCGTCGTCGCACTGAGGGTGACTGGACGGCATTTGTTAGGAGTGGCATATATATATAGGTGGGAGTACACTAGTAATATATAACACAGTGTATGCATTCCACATTCGTAGAATGCACACACACACACAAACACCTAAACTCACACATGGATGTTTGCCAGCGTGGTGATTTTAATCTGTTTGTGTATAAATTATACGAACTATATGTGTTCAATCCGCATCGAACTCTCCAGAATTCTCGCAAAGTGTATGCATGTTGCAACGATGAAAGCGTCCGAATTGAGGCATCGAACTTGGTTGGAAGCGAAGCGAGACATCGAACAACAACATTTGTTTTCGTACTGAAAACAACGCGAATGAATTGGAGACGGCAATCGACTAAGCTGAGCACAATTTGCTCATAAGTAGCACACAGTTCAATGTAAACTTTGTGGCCGCCCGTGTCATCTATAGCACCTTCAGCGTTGCAAAAGAGCAATTCCGTTGTCTTAACTCTGGAAGTGTGATGTCTATGCATAAACCAATCATTGGTTAATAAAACTAAAACCTATTAGTTTGCTCACAAGACGCTCACAAGGCGCAAAGTTGACGCTCTCATTACACCTCCAGTGCTGTAACTGTACTGGTGTGCTAAAAGTAAAGTTTTCGGGCTGACTCTCGGCCAAGATTTAACGTCTACGGGACTGCTTTTCGCATTGCTTCATAGACAAACTCCCATATATACAAATGTGGTGCAACGGTGGGGCTCGAACCCGCGCATCTATCTGGTGTCTCCTCTGCTTGCGAGGGCAGACGAATGCGCCACGCAACCGGGCTCGACAGTGTGCTGGTGCGCTGGACGTTCTTTTGGTATGGTCTAATCGGTTTGTTTAGTTAGTCTGTCGCCCGGCCTTCGTTTAGACGTATCACCGCTGTTCCTACGTATATTTCGCACCTCGAGGGCTAATTATTAATTGCAAGCTCGTTTGTGCGTGCGTCCGTGCATATGTGCGGATATACGCATGTGCGTAAATCCATCCGTGTTTGTGCGCGCTTAGACCATCGACGTGGGTTGGACCATTGCTGCTGCTACTGCTGCCGCCGCCGCCTCGCAATATGGATGCTTCAAATCGAGCATTACAGTGACACGATCAAGTAGGCCCCGATTATTCTAGATAAGCGTGAAAATGTATCCAATGGATTGCACGCGTCTGACGTCGTGCTTGTGGCGTTTTCCAGTCAAAATCCTGCCTTTAAGGCATTTCCTCGGCAATCTGACTTGGCGCGCACTGCTTTTGAGTCGTCATTTCGATGCTTTTAGTTTTGCAACTGCAGCTTCTGCTAGCGCCCTTCATACTCCTGTTGTTATTGTTATTGCGTTGTTGTCGGTATTGCGTTGTTGTTGTTATGCCTGTTATATTGTTGTTGCTAATAGAAGGAGAAACCTGTGGCCAACTGCGCTAGCCCATCAAAGGGTTGTATGGCGGCGTGATAGCGTAATCGTCAACAAATACCACCAGCCTAACCAATACAGGCAGTCGTCACTCGATGGTGAACAACGCACGTTTGTTTAAATTTGCCTGTGCCTGTGTTGAAGCCTGTGTGTGCAATACCTACCAAGTACCAAGATGAGAAATTTTGGGTCACAGCGGATGCAAACTGCTGACGACGCCATGCTAAATCAATCTCTAAAGATACCGGAATCATGTCGTACAGTTAGAGCAGTAAACATTACTATAACTTGTATCGGATGCTCGTTTAAGTAACGGTAGTCATTATAATATCAGTTAGTTAAAGTAGTTTTATATTGTTGTTATTATTGATATTGTTGTTCTCGCATTTGCTCTTGCGTTGTTTCGGTGCGTCTCTCTTATTGTTGTTTCGGTGCTATTGTTGTTGTTTGTCATCCCTTTTCTAGCTTTCCTCTCTCGCGTTTATTGTTGCTCTTATCGTAGTCATCACTGCTCGTGGCATCACATTGAATATATTCACGGTTCAGCATCACGTTGACCTGTTCTGCAGAGTAACGCAAAGTTACGGCGACAGAAATCGCATGAGCAAGTCATGTTTAAATTATGAAAACACTGCAATCAGAAAACAGCGTTGGCGGACTGCTGTCGACGAATTGCGGCCGAGCACGTCCAAATAAATGAATGACGGAATAAAGGACCAAATTCTGCCGGTTTCTCCAAGGGCGTCACATTGAGGTCAAGCATGCCTTGCCCTGACGCTTTTGTCTTGGCGCAGGGTACACTTGGTCCCCGACTTCCGGCGTTAAAAGATACGGCGACATATTGAATACGATTGACAGCTTCCATTGTGTGCGGCTTGCTTGTGTGTATTACTGGCGGCAAGTTAATGAGGCAAATACACCAAAGTTACTTTGGACGAAGATATATCTATCTATATATATATATATATGGGAACGTCTTCTTTCAACGGCAAATATATATATATATATATATCCCTGCAATATGTGCCTTCAATATATGAGTTTTCTTCTTCAGTGGACTTCGAGCATCTGGCCTCTCGTTCGAATCACTTGTATCGTGGCCGCTTCCTCCTTTGCCCTGGCTCATCCCGTCCTGACTAATTTTTTTTAAACGCCGCTTTGCTTTCTCATCCTGATCGGCCCATTTCCGTTACTCGACGTCATACAGTCGACGAAAACCGTTCGTACTAACGCGTAACGGAAACGTGAGCCCTGTCGTAAATGCCAACAGCAATGGCAAGGCCACAAATGGATCGCCGAACGTATGCACAGCTGTAGATTGCCAGCTACGCACGAGCTTTCGTCGCTGTCGCCGATTTTCTGGGCAATGTTATGTTCTTCTTTGAACATCGGCTGGCTAGCTTGGTCGAAAGAGTCATTCGGTTAATAGTGCCGATGCGCAATCCGTTGTTTCAAGTGCGGAGAGAGAGAGAGAGAGAGAGAAAGATACCGTTTTATCGGTTGTAACGGTGCATGATTACGTAGGTATTGTCATTGAGTTTAATAGTCTTTATCTAGGGACCTAAGGGAATGACGTAGCGACGGTGCGGCTAACCATTAAGTTAGCCGTTGGTCTTTTGTACTTGCACAACGATTAATGTTGACAACATTTATGTTGTATTAATACAACATAATCAAAATATTTTAGAACATTCAGCCATCATACTAAGACTGTGGGTCTATTAAGGGTGCTAGTCCTCTCGGCGGCTCTGATCGTGAGCAGCAGGAAGATCCAATGTATCCAAGCTCTATATAGCAAAGATACTTGTGTGGTCCTGTCTGGGAACGCTCTAAATATACTGATACTCCTGACTATTTGAACAATTATTTCACTGCCAGAAAAATAAGTGCCCTTGCACAACCATTGTAAAGACATCAGCCGTGCGCTTGAAGAAACAGATAATAGAAATATATACATCTAAAGAAATATATATATAAGATGAACTTCTAAGTTAGCATCATATAATTTGCAGATTGTATTCACTGCTAAAAGATGTACCTACATCCACAGTCGACATCTTTGCCACTAATGTCAAACGTTAACTCTTTCTGTGAGGCTCCAGGAAAACACTAGTAACTGGTGCAATGAAGTGTCTTTCAGTCATGATAAAACGTAGTGTGCAATTATTGCATACTTGCACTTCTTGCGTTCTAAGATCAACACATTTTAGTTATTGGAATGCTGTGAGAATTCTTTCAATTCCCGATTCTTTCAATGTGAAGTCTTTGAAGCTTGGGTCCCAGACCTAGGCCCAATTCAAAACTTTTGATAGTCCACTGTGCCAAAACCAATTTTATAACATCGGTAACGAAATGTCTTAGCGAGCTGTAGCCATAACCTTCTTATATCTTATATTATGTTACTCTTTCTTATTACATAGAGATAATTCTAAACGTTGTTGCAGTCGAACACATATCTGCGTGCCAATAATCTAGAGTGCTGCGTGTTCCACCCCGCTCGACACACTAGTCATATATTAATTCAAGCGTTTCTCAAGGCCTTTATGATTCCAAGTTACCTCAGAGTATCTACCCAGTCGGACTACGCTGCCTCGCGAGGCGGGAAAGATTGACGTTGACAACAGCGTTGACCTCTTCACCGATAAAAATAACACTATCTTAAGTCACCAGAAAAATATGTTAGAGAGGAACTATCACGTTGCGCGATAAAATTGCCGATCACGTCTCAATTTTTCAGACCATTGGGGTGGCCCAAAGCGATCATGTATATACGCCTCTGTTACTAATGCAGGTAAGCAGCTTTTGTGCAAAATCCATGTGCGCATCTACAAGTAAATAGCCTCAGTCGACTTAGTGCTGCACTCCCGAAGCCAATTTGAGGTGTGCCTCACAACCCTGCAGATTTCAATTTCCATATATTCGTCCAAGGTGGAGAGCATAAACAAAGTCAAGGTGACGAAATTTTGCTTAGAGGGAAGTCTAGTTCACACAGAGAAGCTTTGAGCGGGCCGACTGAGCTTGTCACCACCTTTACTACACTTGAGGACGGAATTATCTTCTCTAGGGATTTGCTTTACAAGACAAAGTCCATTTTACGACTTCCAGCAATGGCCAAAACCAGTGCCGTTCAGTCGACTAGAGGATGCTAAATAAAGTAATAAAAGTTTACGCATGATGAGACGGTTAAAATACTTACATATAGTAAGATCGAGGTAGATTATTATGAAGACTGACAAAAAGCACAATATTTATCTAGCGTGAAGTCTGAGTAAACAAAAAAAACTACAGCAACAGCAGAAAACGCTTGTCATCAATACTTACGTTTTATCATGTAATAGGTCGGCACGTTGAAAATTAGCTTTTGGCCGCAAGATGTTCACAATAAACACAAAACAACGAACATATAGGAATTGCATACTTAGTGAAAAGGATGGATAGGGTACTACTACAACTTACCAGTCGGCGAGCCCGTTCCTTTTCGGCAGGGTTGCCTATCACTCCCTGGTTGACGAGTAGCCAGTTGAACACGTAAGCCTTTTTACGAGCTCCTTTATTGGCACCCACATTGGCCCGTTTGCGGGCTTTTTCAAACTCGGCCTTTTTTTTGCGCAGCGTCGATACGCAGGGAGTCACTTTAACGTCACGGCAGTAGTGATCTTGACCCTTACAGCCAGCAGACTTCAGGCGGCGTTTTCGTCGGGCCTCGGAACTTGCCCAGGTGGTATCCGAGTATGTCTTGGAGCCACGAGATGCACGTGAGCCGTGCCTCTTTAGAAGGACGCGGCGCGCCCGAACAGCGCTCACACGACAGTATGGCGGCACGAAGCCCTGCATCCCTGGCACGCACAGCGGGACGGGATTCATCTCGACGTGACGCTTGCCTTTACGGCGGACCTTCTCAATCGAGTAGATGATGCCGTCGTCGCGAATATCAATCTCGCCCAAACGCGGCTGGGCAGCGCACTGATTCGAGCCAGGCGACAGAAGCGCTTTCTGAGAGCCGGAACTCTCCGACAGCGTCAAGCTCGACATGACACTTTCGAGATATGATTGATCGGCTAGCAGGTCGCTTGACGCCGAGCATTTGGCCAGTATGTCCGGCGAGAGCCTGGCCGCTACCGAGAAGCTGTTCAATCGTTTGCTCACGTCCATCAGATGGTTGGCAGTTTTCTTGACGCTACTCGGAAAGTGTGGATAGGTATCATCGGGGCTTATCTTTTCTTTTCGCTGCTCCTTAATCTCTCTTGCGGCTCTCGCCAGGTCGCTGAGCACAGGGTCCTGGGAGATGTCGTACAGGGCTTCCTTTTCGGGAAGCTCGTAGACCTTCTCCAGCGCTGGGCCTGCGAACTTCTTCTTACTACGAAGCGGATCTCGCAGTGACGACTTCCAGTCCGAGCTAATCGGTTTCCCCCAGAGTTTTCCTGACGGGGGCAGCGAAACGCTCTTCTCAGGCGGTACCATCTGACGCTTCTGTATGGCGGCGCTTGGTTTAAGGTGAACTGAGGGAGGCTCTGAAGAATCGTAATCATCAAAGTTTATCGATAGGTAATTGTGCGACGGCGAACTAGGAGAAGAGCTTGCGGAATTAACAACGACTTCCGGCCCCGGACTTCTCGCTGGTCTGATATTGTAACTCTCTGCTGCTGCTATTTTTGCTGCCGCCGCGGTTGCTTTAGCGGCTGCCAGCTTCTTACTCGACTGCATGATCCGTTTTGCACACGGCGTTCTTGTCGAGGTTTTTGCAAATTTCGCCATGGGGCCTGTTGTAATCGACTCTCCAGAGCCAGGCCCACTTGACAAAGAGGTCATGCCCGACGTCTTCGATGAATTCGAGTCCGAGACAATGGAACTAGCCCCTTTCTTTGGCTCGAAAAGAGCACTGTCCAGAATCATGGATTCTGTTTCTTCGGGCCGCTCGTAGCTAGTGTACTCGCCGCTGAGCTTTTTGTCGCTCTCGGCGCCCGGCCTAATGCACGACTGGAGGGTTTTCTTAAAAATGTATCCGATATGACACCCGGTCTGAGCATAATCAGTGTTCACTTCCGGCACCGTGGCGTGCTCGGTCTCCTTGCGCAGCTGGGCGCCCGGCACACACTCCTCATAAACCCCATCGTCGGGCTCAGCGACAATGGGCTTTCGCGAGCGCGGTGCATTTCGCGGCGTCGTAGCCGGAACGCACGCTGCAATCATGAAGCTCATCTTCACCCGCCGGCCCTAGGGCATTTGAACAACGTCCGCTAAACCCAACCAAATGGTAGCATGTTCTCTACTCTTTGCGATGGCCTACCGAAGCACCCATCGTAGGCCATACGCACATCTGCACACACGATCTAACAATGTACGTACATCCAATCACAACATTGCGGCTGACACGTGCACAACAACAACAACGGCTGTTAATCCATGTGACAATCCTCACAAGCGCACACACACGGAGACGTTTACACAGACGAGCGCACCCTTTTACATTATTCACATATAGCAGATAGGGTGGATGTTTCGATCTTGCACGATGATATCATCGCACATTTGATGATTGCACAGTGATCGCTATAATTACAACAGCAACATAAATGCAAATATAAAGACATTTACAAAACAATCACCGCTGCTGCTTGCTCTACTGCCACGATACACACTAGCGCCTACTGGTCACCACGCGGCGCATCTGACATCAGTAACGGTAGTACCGGCAGTAGCCGCAGCCGAGCGGCGGCGGCGACTTCATGCCTCTCACCACTTCAGTGAAGTCCCTTACCGCTGAAGTGGCGAGAAGAACAGTCAGACCAGCACTACTGCTTCAAGACCTCGGCTACCGCCACATATAGTGCTGACGGATGACGGTGACCGCCGACGACGAAGACGACCGCGACCGCCACGACACGGAATTAGCGCGACGCTAACAAATTGTCACCCGTGCTGATTCCTTTGATTGAGTCTCGGATCTTGATGCCGCCAGAGTGATTATTTGCCAATTTCCATAGCCAATAGCTCGCCCATTCAGTTTGCAGGCATACTTTGCGAATGTTTGCCGTCTTTCATCTTGGGAAAACACTTCATCTTGGGAAGAGAATATGGTAACTCTTCATTGATTTTATGTCGATTTGTTGCCACAACTGTTGTCACTTCATTGCCTAAATCAAACTCGATTACAGACGAGTACAAAACGGCACAACCTTCTTACCCTACACAAAATCACTGCCTCTCCCCCTTTCTCCTCCCTCAGCCCTCAGTCAAACGCTGCGTCGAATTGTATTCTTACAGCTAATGTACTCGCCGCTTTCCTTGCTACGTTCTCTTGGGCGCTTCACTCGGTGTTCTTTTGGGCTTCACCTCATCATCTATCGCACCAATGATGGGTGTAGGTTTTTAGTATTCTTGAGTGGCCAAGAACGACAGGTAGAAACTGCTGCAATGCTGCTAATATGTAAGCTGCAGTAGTGGCATAATATTAACTAATAATATTAACGTTGCTGGTGTTGTAATGATTTTGTGTTGACTCCTCAAACATCTTTTTGTACGTCGGATTATCGTGAAACATGATATTCCTACCGGCACAGCTTGACTGAGCATCAAAGTGTATTGATCTTGCGGCGACCAGTGCGGCGGTTGAAGTCCGAATATATTGATTTACGTGAGTGTCAATTCTTCTAGTATTGCAGTTCTTGAACAAATGTCTCTTAATGAGCAAGATTTTTTAAGCCATGCTACCAGCGAGATTTTACTAAAACCGCCGGCACCGCTAAAGTACACACTCTGGCTAGCGACTACGGCATGAGATCGCATACTCAAAAAAGCTTTCTTCACATACTACAAAACTGGCGTAGCTATTTATCGAACTGTCGAGTTATACTGGATAGGAGCATTGGCCATAAGACCCGGTTGTAAGGTATATGAATAATTTTGCATTGCCTAAACTTTGGTATGACGTATTTCAGTATGACTAGGCCAGGTTTCTGCACGATTTTTCAACCGGATGTAGGTCTTTTCGGGTATGTGTCAAAGGTGAGCAGAGGTGAGAAGAAGTAGTAACCCAATGTTAATGCATATTTTACGACATGTTTTGCTGATTGCCATCAATGGTGTATGAAAGAGGTGTACCGACAATGGCATGCCTATATCTGTACCAAAATGTGGCCACAAAGAAAAACATTGGTATACATATATAATGAATATTGTAGTCGTTCTCGTAGTAAACAGTATGCAAGATTTCGGAGTCACGATGACACCCCAACTGGATTAGAGTGTACATATATTTCAGATAATACAGTCTGCTAGTCTCATTTGTAATACAATATTTTGTTGCTTCATCTAAACAAGCCAGTTATTATTTAAAGTTGTATAAAAGCCTAGTCATAGGGACAAGTACTTTGCGAGATTTTATCACCAAATCTGAAGAAATCTTATCCGTTTATTCAATAAAGGCGAGTTTGAATTGAATTGAAATATTGCTAGTAACGCTTACAAAGTATTGTATTGTCGCCGGGGTAGGTGCATCCAGGTAAGAGTAGGAAAACACTCTTTATGGGTTTAGTTGGCACACACTCGCGGCCCTTGGGCATGAGAAGTATGTCTAAGACTAGTTGCTGCAGTCGATTTTGTTTTTCTTCAGCTCTAGACCAGGACGTATACGAGAGCTCACCAAAGAACCTGACCGCTCAAGTATTGCCGCCTTGAGGACCACTTCCTTTTACTACCACACTGCTTTACCCCAAGTTACCCGAAAAGTGGTTAGCTACATTACATTTTTATAGGTTGATACACACTCTCTCAACATATTCATGACGTCAACAAAGTAGTTCCTGCAAAGTAGTATATGAATAATATTAGTGCTTGGTCTACATTCACCCAGGAGAAGCCGCAACAGACCCTTCGTGGGCGCAGTGGTATCTTTTTGTTTCGACCAGTCCACCAGGTTGCAGTGTTCTCATCATTGTCGGCTGCCTATCCATGACATATTTTGCCTTAGATTTTGTGCCAACTGAGCTCCAACGAGCTTGGAAAACGAAGGTATCCTACTTGAAGAGCATCTAGGCCGATGCCGAGGAAAGGGGTCCCACGAAGGACTGACTTGAGTTGTGAGCATAAAGCTGTCTACAGCCTAAACTTTTTCGGGCTAATCATAAGCCAAACGTGCACGGGAGTGCTTTTACATTGTTTCGTAAGACGGACTTCATAAGTACAAATGTGCAACGGTGGGAATCGAACCCGTGCACCTATGTGTCTCTTCCGGTCGCGAGGCGCACGCGAATGCATCACACCACCGGGCTCGACAGCCATCTACCACCTGATCCCGATAGAAACTTTGTGCTGTAGGAGTGGTGACACAACGCTGTTTTAATTCTGATTTTTATTTTACATTGCAAATTAAACAAATTTAAGTAAGGACAAATGATTGCTAAAGTAAACTATTACTAAATTTTATATATATATAATCATCAGCTGTTCGAATGTAAATAGTAGACGTTTTTTGGCAAGGAAATAGCCTAGATTTTGCCGCCCGTGCGTCAAGAAAAAGCAAACAGGACCAGGAAAATAATGAAGGTGAAGCTTAGCAGCGACAACAACGACAAAAGCGAGAAGCGCTCACCTGTCTTAACTGTGATGGCCGAATCCGCGAATGGTGTCAAACGACAGTGAAGTGCACCGCCTGCGCATTGTAGATTCATCGTAAGTGTAGTGGACTCACTTCAAAAGATACTAAGCCACCAAATAAGGGTAAGCTGAACTCTGTGAAGTGTTACAAGTGCGAACTGCCAATACAGCCAGACTCTCCAATGCAACCCAGCGCTGGTAAACCAGCTGGTTTACCAGCGCGGTTTAGAAACTACGGAAACGCTCTCGTCCCGGCCGATCTTGCGACCTCAAAAATTAGGTTCGAGGACGATCTCGAAACTGCTCTAGGCAGCGCATTGCGCTAAACGGGAGACAGCAAACCCAAGCCACGCACCCTTTTGTTGGTAAAAAAGAAAATATAGCAGGGGAGAGCGGAACCGGCCTGCCCACAGTGCGCACCAAAATAATCAACAAGGCAGTGCAAGTCAGAGACGGTTTTTAACTTTTTAAAGACTAACGCCGATATTAGCCCACTCACCGTAGAGTTGTTAAAAACAAGGGTGGTGGAGCGGATCGGATCCCCTACGTCCAAGTTGTCGACATAAGTTATAATAATATATTCGATAGAGAGATATGGGCAGATGGAACTCGTGTGACAGAGTACATCGGCAGGTCAAATCCAAACATTGTTTAGGATCCGTACCCAGACTCCGCATGACTCGCATGACAGCAACCATTTCAAGAAGGTCGAATGTCCCAACCGTTCTATTCCCCAGCCACAACAAACTTACAGTAAGCTTAAGTGCTTGTTGATAAACGTCCGGTCCGTCGGAAAGGAAGTTTATTCTGAGTTCAATTACCTGCTTGACAAGAAAATTGATGCCTGCATGGTAACCGAGACGTGGCCTTCTGAAACAGCCGTCAACAGGGCTGAGTTAAGTTGAGGAAGTACGTTTCAAATATTTCTAAGGGATCGAGGATCCAGAGGAGGCGGTGTCCGTATTCTCGTTCACCGCGGTTTGCCCTGTGCATTTGAGTGCAGATTGTTGCGGCCGATTTCCACATGTACGACTCCTCAAAATTCGTCTCATTGCTGCATATAACTCAACCAACAGAAGAATCGACCACTAAAATTGAAAGGATGGCAACTATAACGGACAAAATGACAAAATTGGTGAACGTGGGATGAACTGTCGGAATAGGGAGCGACATCAACTTACGCTGCTTTAAATGGGATACATACAAAATACCCAGTGGAACCGACGACACCGTCTCAATTGAGGGCCTGATGCTAGACTTCTGCGCTGCAGAAGGAATCAGGCAGCTCGTAGACAAAACCCACGGAGCTCGATTCTATGCTAGACGTCGTTCTGTTGACACACAATGACGAAGCAGTCAGTCAAGTTATAGTATCCCCGGATTCAATCGAATTAGGTCATCGAATGATGTCATTTGTGATCCTGGCTTCACGCTCAGTTGACATGCACTGCACACACAGGTTCGACTGCAAAAATGGAAACTATTGTTTAAACTTGTATTTAACAAACGGGAATATATTCTCCCAGAGTTGCACGTCTGTTTGAGTATATGTACTTTCTAATATAGTCATGTTTACCCAAAAAGAAGACTTGAAAATGTATGCAGCAAAGAACCAACGAGGGTTGCGGAAACTTGCGGAAGCTAGCCATTACAACGAGCACGACCCCTGACGAAATTCCAGCAATTGTGTCCAAAATATTAGTTTTTTCAAGACGTGAGTCTCTAAGCCGCATTTTTCGTATATCAATATAGTCTATCCCGTACATAAGGAAAGTAGTATGGCCGATACAGCAAATAAGCGTCTCGTGTCGCTAACGGTGTTAGCCAGCAAACTTGTCGAAAGCTTAATTGTGACAGCAATACAGGGTGTGACGTAAAGATTTGAAGAACTATATACAGCTCGTTACGAGCTCGTTAAAGCAAATGTTTTTTTTCCAATGGAACATGGTCTCTGAGAAGTCTTGTTTTGGAGTGAGAGTGAAATTACTACAATTTGTAACACTGGTGTTTTTGCCCGACAGAAACTTTTTGTGTGCTGTTGCGAGACAACCAGTCGTCCTATACAGAAGCTAAGCACACCTTGTGTTCGTGAAAAAATTCTGCTCCATCTGAAGAATATACAAGGCCGGTCAGAAGACGCGACATGGTCGCTTAGAAGAGAATTCGCCAAAAATGAAGTTCTTCATTAGCCTTCACGCCAAATACTTCCAAATCATAACCCTACGACCACTCACAGCGCTCAAAACGAACATATTCAGCAAATGCGCAATCATGGCGATCATTTTGGTACCAAAGATCTGCCAATGCGAACTGTGGTTGCGGAGTAATTACGATTTTTCGGAGAGCATGTCCAGATTAAGTGCATCTAAAATGACTGTGTGGCGACGTTCGACAGCCGCAGCGCATGTTCCATTGGAAAAAAACATTTGTTTTAACGAGCTCTACAATTCTGTATATCGCTCTTCACATCTTTCCGTCATACCCTGTATATACAAACGGTACTGACTAAAGTCTAATATCAGAGGCCCAGTGTGCCTACTGCAGAGGTTTAAGCACGACGTTGCAGCTCCTGGAAGCCTACATTTCTTGGACAAAAATGTGCAACAACTCGGATTGTTTGTTAGTTCTATTTTGATGTCAAGTTAGCCTTCGAGTCAGTCACGCACTCTTAACTAAGTTAAACTCTACCACACTTAAGAATTGAAAAACGCATACTCACTGCGTTTCTCCAAGACAGAACTTCCCGTACGCTCGTTAATGGACAGTATTCTACGGAGGTCGAATATCACCCGGCTGTCCGCAAAGTACGATCCTCGGACCACCAACATATATTTTGTACACTGATTCACTGTAATATATAATTCCACGAGGAGTTAAAGCTAAAGTATACGCCGATGCTGTGAAACTTTACCGTCGATCCCGCACTGTTGAAAACAGATGCCGTCTTCAGACGACGCTGGACGCTTTCAAGGCCTGGGCCGACGCCTTTGATTTGGACCTGTCCATTTCTAAATGTGGAGTCCTACATTGCGGACATGGAAACGCAAGTCACTCCTAGAACATCGGGAGTCAGAAGTTGTGCAAGCTTTAAATTGTTAAAAAATGTCGGAGTTCCCACAAGCAACAAATTAAGGTACTCCGAACATGTAACTGATGTTGTCACGAGGGCTTTTTAACGCGCAAATAGGATCTTCGGATAATTTGCTGTACGCTCTCCTGACCTGTACGTCCAACTGTATACTACACACGTACTTCCACTATTGACATACGCAGCACCGGCCTTTGGGTCTTTTCAAGGACAAAGCTTGTCTGGAACGGGTGGAACGGAAATTCACAAAACGAGTCCATTTCATCAATTTTGCGGCTATGTTGGCCGGTGCCATGTCTATAAGTGTGTTCCCCACACAATTGCCGTGCTTAAGAAGCTTGATCAAAGGATGATGCTCCAGCTAAGACAAAATTCGCGTCTATTCACCAAGATGTTCGTGAAAAAGCTAACAACAACACATCAGGCCAGCAACATGGTTCCTGTGTTTATTGCATCAACATTTCTAGTATTGCAATACATTTAGGTATACGCATAATTTGGTCATTATGGTTGTTAATTCGCACATTAAAGAAGCGGTCATTAAGATTTGAGCTCACGAGCTGTGATAGTACCCGTGTATCGCTGTTCATGAATAAAGGTGATAGCGTCCAATGGTTAACTTGATACATTCGGTTCGATCTCACATTTTATACAATTTCTAAATTAAAAAATCCTTTCTGAACTCCCTGCAGAGCCTTTTCAGGCATACTTTCTGAACTCCCTGCATCTTTATGTGTTTGCACAAAATAGCGACAAGCCATTTACGTGTCTGTGGACGAATCTGAAGCGTCTTCATCTTGTCATCAAGAAGTATATCATAGACACTACCAAAAGCACTACTATGGTTAAAGTATGTACAATTAAAATGCTCGTTGACGCTTGTGTACAGGTCTAATCGTTTCTCAGTCTTTTTGGGCCCCCTACTGTGTATCGGTGTAACGATACTCTGTTTAAAAATGTCTGGAATTATGCATCGTTGCAAGACCGCAAATAAAAACAAAGACGCAAATTAGTTAAGCTATTTCAAAATATTAAGCTATTTCAAAATACATATAGAGATTTACAAATTATTAGGCGTGTGATTGTATTTGGGTTTTAGGCACAAAAGTTCAATGGAATTATCATATTCACTAAACTCGACGGGCGAGTCGACGTGGAAAAGAGGGAGATTTCTGAAATAGATTGAACAAAGATGAGAAGAGAGATGCTAGCAGTTGAAATTTATTTTCATCTATCGATGCCAAGTGGGAGGCTGATTCCGGGGCTGGTGGAGATTACTGCTGAAGCGCGAGTGAGTCGCCATAGTAAGACAGGGATCCGTTATCTTTGAGGCTTATCTCATCTCGGTTAGGAGAAGCTGTTGCGTTCATGAGTTTCCGATAGTATGCAATGGACAAGGCAGGGCCTTGATAAAAAAAAAATTACCGAGTTTCTTGTCTACTACATTAGGACGGCAGGTTTCCATCATAAAGCGTCAACATCTGCTAGCAAACAAATATATAAGATTATAGGCGGAAGTTTGTAAGCATCATAAGCGTTTAAAAAACCGAGTACCGTTAGATGTAAAATACTTAGTTTTGCTCATAAGACTGAAGGATGTCGTACAAATCAATTGGTGCCATGATCATATCAAAAACGGCTAGCGCCGTCTTTAGTAAAAGCATTTAGCTTAAGTGTTGTTACCATAAGAGCAGTCTAAAAATAACACGTTCTAGTCGATCAGGTTGAGGCGATTGGCCATCATTGCGATGTTACTCTGCAGAATGTTTTTTAACGCTCTGACAACCGCATTTTAGGCGCTCGTAATGGGCTTAGTTGCTGTGCTGAGGCTACTCACTCAAAATAATATTTTTCGAATCCGTAGGCTAGGTACGGTATACAAGATGGCAAACGACTCCAGTACAAAGAATGCAATGCGGAACTAGTCATGCAGACCGTTAGCGACGTATGTGCATCATGCAGTCCCAAAGCCCTGCAGAACAAAAAAAAGTTAAGGTTAACGTTTGGAAATAGTTTAGCTTGTCCAACATTTATTGAACGCACACATAGTGGTAATTCGACGGTTCGAATATTTATAAGTGTAGTAGAAGAATTTAATTAATTCAAAAGCCTTAACTGTTATAAAGCCAAACTACTCCCGTCCTTAACATATTTTTTTTTCTTAAGGGGGTTTAGGGTCTGTTAGGGCTTTTATTAAGCCTATTAGGGCTTATAATACATTTACGTACGCCTGGATAAAAGCATACAGGAATTGGCTACCCCCTTAACATGCTCAGACGGTGTGGGACTCAGCCGCCAAACAGCAAGCCTTGGCGCTTGGCAAGAGTTGAGCCGTAGGCTTGAGGCAATATCCAGTAAAACCCTACATATACGCACAACAGTGCCTACATAGATGTATGACTCTTAAGATGACCCTCTGGCCTGCGGGATCCTTGACATAGAAGAGTAACCACGCCCAGGCGGCGGGGAAAACTCGGAAGCTTTAAATCCTTATCTGCTTGTCGAGTCGCGTGTGGCAAGCTACTCTCTTACGCTTTCCACCATTCTTCTTCTTCCGGCCTCTTCCTTCGCCTTCATAATACGTTGAATAGGCTTTGCAACCGCGTCCCAGTTTTTGACCGAGGTGAACGTGGGTGCGACTAGCTCTCCCAGCGTCTCCTTTCTGGGCATGCCTTGTCTGGTCTCGACCCATGCGGGGCATCTCAGGCCCGTATGTTCCGAAGAGTCTACTTCGACGCAGCACAGACATTGCCTTGAGTCAATCTTTTCTATCCGGTCTAGATACACCAGGAAATCGTCATGAACCGTGAAAACCTAGGTCATGTGGTAAGCGAGACGACCCCGGGACGATTCATTCATCGGCGGATGTCCGAAGTAAGGTTCCTCACAGGCGTTCCTGGTTGTCAGTTAGGGATACTGTCCTTTTGGTTGCTTTTATGTTCCAGGGCACTGCCTCTGTTAACACGAGCCGTACAGATGATGGTATGCCCCAGAATTGGGATCAAAACTACGAGAACACATCCGCACGTAGCTGCCTTATCTAAGCTTGTTTTCCTATCTATTTCTTATCTAAGCTTGAATGTTTCGTTATACTACACCCGTTCAACAGAGCGATAGTGCAATTCAAATTGGCCTGGCTTCTCGGTTTGCCTTCGCATGATTCCACAGCTTGCACCGAAGTGATCTCTAAGCTCCACTTCTTACTCTAGTATGCCACTTTCTGGGTTCAAGCCTCTGCACTTAGCGAGCTAACGAGATTGCTCTGAGCTTCGCACGCGCACAACCGCGCTCGTCGCCTAGCATATGACAAGGATCCGCTGGTAAGTGGGAACTGTTTCATTGTTGGCTTTATTACGGCTGCCATATCTCAATTTCTCGCTTTTGCACCTAAAAGCCTGTACACCTGTGATATTGACGGCTCTTAGCGGAAAACGTTTCAATGCATAATTAGTCTTGTTGATAGGCTGATTACCCGGACTTTCTCTGCATATCTGAATCGTGGCTTCATTCTCACGAGGAGCGTCGATATGATCTTAAGGGTTACAGGCGTTTCGCTGCTCTGCGTGCTTCTAGGGATGGGATTGCTGTATATGTTTCTAACTCTATTGAGGTATGTGATATCATAACTTTCTTTTATTATTACTATTTTGTCTCCGGATAAAGCTATTCAGTGCAGTCACACTCAGTCAATGCAAATAATCGTCTGCAACCTAGAAATTTCATAGATATGCCTGGTGAGCTGCCAGGCCCACCTGATGGAGGTCTCAGAGTTGTTCTGAGCGACCACGACACCTTAGCTACTAATTAAAATTAGTCTATTTTTTTTTGCCTCCCTCGGGCTGATATAAGTACAGAAATAACCCACGCAATGTCCGTTTTTGCACTGCATCACGTGTGCATCTATGTCGATAGCACTCTTCTCAGTTTCGACGCTGTCGTTGTTTCAACATTAACCTTCTCTCCCTAGCCTTTGCTATATCGTTTATTTATCAAACCTGAATTTGTCGGTACTTCCGTTTAGTGTGCCCCAAAGGGGATAACTAAGCGGATCTTTAACACATTTAACTATTGCCAGTCTGCCAATAAGCTAGCCGCGTTGGACTGGTCTGATTGCCTAGTTTCTTTTGATCTTTATTTTTTTCCAATCATTATCGTATTTATTTTACTCATATTGAGTATGCATATAACATAAACAATCATACAGATTATACAATCATACAGTCAGCTGCTCGCGGCATTCTTTTGATCTTTATGCGGCTGTTGAGGCCTTTAACTGTTAAAAAAATTATGGCGATTAAGCCTGTTCCTCAGTGGCTGTGCATAATCGTAAACCGCCCGCCAAGGTCTGGCGCTCATCTGCTTTACAACATCGACACAAATATCTTGTGGACAGACTTTGCCAGCCGCTAGTATGTTCGTGAGAAGACTAATCTAATTTCCCGAAATCTATAATCACATCCCTATACCAGCACCATGTATAGTTCCGCTGGTGTCTGTTTCACCCTGGAACAACACTTTGCAACTATTGGCAATTAGACAGTTCCCCCTTCCATATCAGGTGTCTTTTTTCAGCTTCAATATATGTTGCCAGCTACTGTAAGCAATCCGCAAATGCAAAACCGACCCGAAAACGACCGTGGATACTAGTGTATCTTCCAAAGGAATTAAAAACGGTATTTTTCTTGTTTTGTCATCGCAATTTTATTTATCTATCAATACATACATTTTTCACGCAATTTTAAGAGGGCATGTGTTATTGCTTTTTGCAAAAGGGATCTTGCCAATATGATGGAAGCTATCGGCCGATTAGCATGAATCCATTTCTTGATAAAGCGTTTAAACGCTGTGTCTTTTGTCAGTTTTTGTCACACATCGACTTTATGAATGTCATCCTGCCAAAGCAATTTGGCTTTCGTGCAAGAAAGTCTGAGAGACCACTAATGCTTTTAGAACGCTTGCGATTGATATTATGAAGGCTTGATCTTGGCTTTGGTTACACCTTCAGGATCGAATAAATACTGTAACAAACCAGTCGGCTTCATCCGGCGAGTTATTTACGCGTCTTGGTATAACTGAGGGATCTGTAATAGGACCTTTCCTCATTATACTTAATATAAATGTTGCTCTGCGAAATTTAGATACGTTTTCCTATATCTGTGCGGTATTCTATGCTGGTGACCGCACGCTGCTTGTTCTTTTACCTAAAGATCATCTGTAAGGTTTATTTTATATATATATATATATATATATATATATATATATATATATTTACCCAGGTTGGGCTTTTCCTCACGTACCACTCTCCCGTAACCTTTTCCAAGGGCGACTTATGGATTAAAAAAAAAACATTTTTTTATGATTCCTTTAGCAGTGAGAGTAAACTTATTTTTTCATTTGTTTATGTACTAATTTTATTATTCAACAACAGGTGCGATTGCAAGGAACAGTTGTCCCATGGAGAAAATTCTGTTCTGTCTGAAGGATACTGAAGGGTTATGCCACCCGCCGTACGTGAACTGTAATCTGTTCTTTAGAGGTGTCTACGTCTGACGGCGAGGTTGTAATATCAACACATCTTCCGTACTGTGCTTGTGTGTGCCAAGGTTGCAACGTGCAAACGTGGTGCATATATAACATATTTATTAAAATGACATTTAAGTGTTACAGCGAGATGTAATTAACTATCAACACTAGGGCTTGTGGGAAACGCTACCAGTCGAGCTTATCCTCGAGGCAGCCCCTCATTGTGCCCATTATTGCTGCCGCATTGCCGCGTTGAACTGCCAGCGATAGTCGCTGAAGTAGAAACTCAAGTGCTCTTTTTTCCCCTGTCGCCAGTTTAATTTGTTTGCCAATCTTCTGTAAAAGCGACCATGCCCCAGGGCCGGGCCCCCCG
This sequence comes from Dermanyssus gallinae, assembly GCA_003439945.1. Lineage (NCBI taxonomy): Eukaryota > Metazoa > Arthropoda > Arachnida > Mesostigmata > Dermanyssidae > Dermanyssus > Dermanyssus gallinae. The sequence continues at coordinate 127,468 of QVRM01003498.1, read as the reverse complement.
AGTGTCTCGAATACTAGCGGCACGAAAATGAACTCGTTGGCGAGCTGGGCATATTTGTTGGTCTTTAGACGCTCAGCCTTGCGTGCTGCGGAGCCAGCGGAAGATGCACTGGCCTCCAGGTTCGACGGGGCGAGCGTGTCGGTGATAGTCGCATCCCAAACAAGCGCCTTTCCCCTTTCAAAGGGGATAAGGGTGAGACCGTCTGGTCTCTTTCCATCGGTTCTCAGGAGGCCGGCGGGCTCTCGGATGCACGGTATTAGGGCGGATCTGAAGGCCCTGGCTGTGATCTCATTAACCTCGCTATGACGGCTTTGGCGTCCTTCGCTTCTACTGCAGGACAACCCGTGAGTCCCCCAGATGTCTACCTGTGTTCCACACGGACACCGGTGTTCCTCGGTTAGCCTTGTCCCCAACCTCAAACCAATGCACAGACGAAAGCTTTCGTGATCTAGTAAAGTGCCTAGGTTTGAGGAGGGGATGGCTTGGAGCCATTTGCTAGCTCCTTTCTGGACGACCGCACGTAGTCGGGCTTTGTCTGCCGTGGTTAGTGCGTCAGAGAGCAAGCGCTGGTACTTCATGGAGACGATGAGGTCGTCATAGGACCTCTGCAGGTGTTTGTTTGTCTCCGGGAGTAGGCCTGCGAGGTTCTTGAACTTCGTATCCGCAACTTCTTTGGTGTCCTGGAAAGCCTGCAGGGCCATGGGTGGGCTGATGTGCCGAACAGTGCTCTCTGAGGCGTGTAATGATGAAGCGTGGCAGCTCGCTGCTAGGTCTGCTGTAGAACGAATCCCCAGGCCTCCGAATCTAAGGGGGAGAGTAGCTTGAGCCCAGTTGTTGTCGGCCAGAGTAAGATTTAGAAGGTCACTAAGGCTGATCCTTAGGCTTTCGTCCAGGTCCCGAAGAAGATCTTGGTTTGGTCCGACGTCCGTGCTGCGGAGGATATGGACGATTCTTGCTGAGCCCAGGGACGATTTCAATAGGTGATACGCGCTGTGGGGACTGAGCAGGTTTAGCCGGGTTAGGCGGGAGCGGAGGCTCTCTATTTTACCTGCGAGTTCCGGACGAATGGCGGCAGACCCCACTGGGGACCCCAGGAGCGTCATGTCTGCTGCCTCGACGAGTTTGCACCCGGGAAGAAGAGCCTCCAAGGCGGATAGGTTGGGGTGACCTTTGTAGATAAGCTCGCACTTCTCGGAGTTGAGCTCAAGTCCGCTCTTCAGTCCGAAGTCAGCAACTCTCTTGATGTCTGCTAGTACTACAGGTGCTTCTCCTCCAATAGTGCCGTCGTCTAGGTGCCAGAGGTTTAAGGGAGACTGGATAGAGTCGACCAGTTCCTTAATGACTAAGCAAAACAGTGGCGGACCAAGGGGGTCTCCCTGTTGTACGCCGCTGCATGAGAAAATCGTCTTATCATCAAGTGAAAGCTCCGACCTGGATCTGTAGGCTTGGTCAACCAGGGGGGCCGCCTCTGGCCAATCGACTAGAACTGTCTTCAGTACGTGGTCACGACGGATCTGGTTAAAGGCGTTCTTGAAATCGAGTTTGGCGACTACGAAATTGTTGGGTGCGCTGGCGACGAAAGCTCTTGTAGTGTGGACTGCGGCTTCGATGCCGTTGGGCGTATTGAAGCCAAGCTGGTGAGCTCCAAGCTTCTCGCGCACCAAATCTGCTCCTAGTTTCACTGTGATCTTTGCCGCAATTCTGCGGAAAACTGAGGAGATGACGATTGGGCGAAGCGATCCACTCGGCTTTTTTATTGCGACGAGGCGTCCCCCAAAAAGAATAGGGCGGATGGCCTCAGGAACTGTTCCACTTCTGATGATGTCCACCACTTTTCCTAGGTCACGCAGTAAACGGCTGGCAATATTTGCGTTAGTTGTGGCAAGGAGGTCTCTGAGATGGCGCGGCCGCAAGCCGTCCATACCTGCAGTGGACCCCGCCGGAAAAGTCCACACAGCCTCGCGGAGCAGTTCTGCACTGGTGATAGGTGGATCGGCGTACGGTGGTCTTGGAGGCAGGTCGAGGTCGGCCGGTTCTCTAGGATGTCTTGAAGTCATTTCCGTGTACGCATCGGCTGCGCAGACCGGGCTCCCCACAGAAAGCAAAGCTCTCGCGGCGCCTCCCATGTCACCATAACGTGGTGCATGTATTTGTATGTGCGGCTGTAGAGCCGCATTAGGCGCAGACTTTATTGGTATTAAGTTGTGTCTGACTGCTAGTTATTACTAGTTTATGACCAAGTTCAGTCAGCTTCTCATTTGACGTGATGAGCTTATGAGATACTGATGAGACATCAATGAGTTAATCTAAAGTCGTTGCGTACGGACAGTTGTGTTTTATGTTTTTTTTTTCAACTATTTGGGACAGCAATATCCAAAAACTAAAGCGACAAAGTCACTATTACATATATTTATTGTACTCATATTGAGTATGCAATATTTTTTTTGTTTATATAATTTCACTATGTTAGCACTTTGGAGTGGACAATTGTCACCGCGCGAAAGTGCGATCACGGGTTCTCTAACCCCAGGGGTTAGCCCAGTTCAACAATGTGCCCCGAACAGACGCTGCTCGTTGAATGTCGAGCGACAGCCTCTGACGCAAGAATTCGGATGCCCTTGAGTCTCCTGTCGAAAGATTAAGGCTTTTACCGACCCGCTGAATCAGCTTGAGCGTAAGGGGCCTGAAGCTCCCATAGTCTCGAACGCCAACGGTCAAAATTCGTGCGGATAATCGACGCTTATGTATGTTCTGCATTTATTAGTCTTAGCTAACCCGGAGTCATGACCTGCTCGGTCCGCACCTGCACCGACCATCGAAGGGGCTAATGAGTCGGTTACAGTTGCGTCCCAAACAAGCATGCGGCCACGCTCAAAGGGCGTCAAAGTCAGACCGTCAGGTCTTTTTCCATCATCCCTCGAAAGACCCGAGGGCTCAAGAACGCACGGGAAGCCGGCGGATCTAAGTGCGCGGCTAAAGGTGTCATTTAAAGCGGAGTGACGCGCTCGTCGGCCTACACTCAACGCGTGACAGGCCATGATGGGCCAACGCGTCCACGAAATCACTACAACGACATTGGTGGGGCACGACTAGGTCAACGCCAAGCCGCAGCCCTGCGCTTATACGCGTCGTCTCGTCGTCTAACAGAGTCCCAATTCCCGGAGAGGGTAGGGCCTGTAACCAAGCCTCAACCCCTTGACTACTAACAGCTCGAAGCCTGGCTTTATCAGCAACAAAAAGTGCTCTATTAATCAGGCCTGCTAGTCGCTTTTCTTATAGGGGGGGCTGTCCAGCTGCCCTGGTTAGCCCCACCATCCAGAGGAGAATCAAATAACAACGACAATTCGTCGGTCAGCCTTTGAAGTTCAACGTTATAGGCATCCCACCCATGAGTGCGCATATAACATAGACAATTGCACTGTTGTCAGCTGCTTGCGGCATGTTATTCGCGAGAGGCTGTGCACTGATCTTTTCGCAAGAGCCAGGCAAGCACAAGCATAAAACTTCGTGCATGCCTGAGAGCACAGTCGACAGATGCACTCCGTGTACTCCTCGTGGAAGCTCGTATTTGAACAGAGCAGTCCGTAGAGCGATATAGTGCTGATGTATTGTCATTAGAGAGTTGAAAACTGCAGTCCTGATTGGAGACGCTTTGAAACTGAGCTTGATATACTAGGGTCCGGGTTGGACTCGATTTCGACTTCTTTAAGTAGAGGATGCCCGAAAAGAAAGAGGATGCCCAAAATGCGTGGATTTTATAAAATGGCTGGGTAGCTAAAAGAAACCAGTGAACCGTTACTTGATCAATAGTGTTGTTGTTGTCTTGGTATAAATTAACGGTGGCTTGAGGTTATTGCTAATATAGGCGGATCACTAAATATACTTATTTACAAACTTGACAGAAAGTCAAAAAGCAGTTATAACCGCCACATCGACTTAGACGAATAGCTGGTTACTAATAATATATACAGGAATAATACAGATGATTATCAGGATTCGCTGAGCTTGTCAAACGAGTAAACTGACTCTTCTCTTCATTCAGTCTGATTGCCTTGAAGCAACTACTCTGGTTTCATTATGCCAGAAATTATGGAAATGAAACGTCACAGTGGAGTAGTTCTTTACTTGGCCGGCAAGCCTGTAAAGGACATTGTGAACGAGCTTGAGGAACCTAAAATCTACAAAAAGCTTGTGATACGCGCGGGTCATCTGATGCCGTGGACCAGAGAGCATTGTGAAGGCCAACGGTTTACGTCTCAGCTTGACTCAGCGCCTCCTCATAAAGCCATACAACTTCAGGCTAGTTTGGGGTTTACGCATCAGGTCATCACATCTGAAGAATAGCCACCGTACTCACCGGATTTTAACCCGTTTGACAATTCTCTGTGGGGAATTCTTGACGTCAATACTTGTACTGTCATAGACAGTTCTAATGCCCAACGCAGCCAAATCTTGTAAAACAGCTGGATAAGGTACCAGAAGATTATCTTTCGTGATTTGTGCAGTTCTTCTTCAGCAGACTTTGATCTGTCAGGTCATATTGAAAACTAGTATATGCACCAGAACCTTTGGATTGACAGGGGAGTATTCCGGGAAACACCTAGCCTCGTTAGCCGTATATATATATATATATATATATATATATATATATATAACTAATGGGGCACTATAAAGAGGAACAGAATAAAATAATTTTGAACAAAAATACAGTACGTTATATATATATATATATATATATATATATATATAATAGAAGGTAATTATTCCGACGCTACATATATAGCATGGAATGGAAAAAGTGCTGTAGACCTGTGTGTTTTTTCAAAAATTATTCATTTATTCATGAATATCTATTTTGTCCCCTTCAAAGTAATCCCCATGAGATATTATACACTTGTGCCAACGGTTTTTCCAATCTTCGAAGCACTCCAAAAAACCATTTTTTTTTATCTTGTTCAGCTCCTCCTTCGATGCCGTCTTTATCTCGTCAAGCGTAGCGTAACGTCGTCCTTTCATGGGCCTCTTCAGTTTAGGGAACAAGAAAAAGTCACAGGGAGCCAGATCTGGGGAATACGGTGGCTGCGGCATCATTAGTGTGTTGTTTTTGGCCAAAAACTCGCGCACAAGCAACGATGTGTGAGCAGGGGCGTTATCGTGGTGCAAAAGCCAATTTTTGTTCTTCCACAAATCCGGGCGTTTCTGGCGGATTGCTTCGCGAAAATTGCGCATAACTTGCAGGTAATATTCCTTATTGACCGTTCTACCTTGTGGCAAGAACTCATGATGCACCACGCCCCTGCAATCGAAGAAAACTGTCAGCAAAACTTTCACATTCGACCGAACTTGGCGCGCTTTTTTCTGTCTTGGTTCGTGCGGCAGCTTCCATTGAGATGATTGAGCTTTGGTTTCCACGTCATAACCATAAACCCACGATTCGCCACCAGTTATGACCCTCTGGAGCAAATTTGGGTCGTCGCGGACAGAGTCCAACATCTCATTAGCAATGTTCATGCGATGCTGTTTTTGGTCGCAATTGAGCAATTTTGGTACGAATTTCGCGGCGACCCGTCTCATGCCCAAATCATTGATAAAAATCGAATGGCACGAGCCAATCGATATGTTTAGTCCTCAGCAACTTCTCTAACGGTGATTCGACGATTGGCCAATACCATTTTCTCCACTTCATTAATTTTTTCGTCTGTTGTTGAAGTGCTCGGGCGTCCGGCACGCTCTTCGTCGTTCACATCTTCTCGGCCTTCTGAGAACATTTTGTACCACCGATAAACGTTGCTTCGGTCCAAGGTAGCTTCTCCGTATGCCACAGTCAACATTCGGAATGCATCCGCGCACTTAATTTCGTTTTTCACACAAAATTTGATACAGGTTCTTTGATCCATTTTTTTGAATAGGTAAAAATCGAAGACGATCCAAAACACGTGCAAGCAAAGCCGCTGTCAACAATTAAGTAAACATTCAAAATGGCCGAGCTTGTCGGCATAAGTGAGAGACATGAGTACCAACATAACGCCACAAAAAATCGAAATTCGAATATACGTAACCCGCGAAAATTCAAAAGTCGCGATACTTTTTGAACACACCTCGTATAAGAGGAACACTGCGACGAGACACAAACCATGGTTCAATCACGAGTGCAAAACCATCAAAACACACATTTGTTGCCACAACGATTGGAGCCTAGCAGGGCTGGCAAACCTAGCTGATCTAAAGAAAACGTATAAACGAATGATTCAGAGGAAGAAATATGAATACGAGACCGCGCAGCGCACACAACGGGTAAAAGAAAGCATCCAGAAACCATGGATCCTTTTACCGAAGAGACCTGCTGTAGCAAACCCACTAATAAACGACGAAGAATGGGTCTCGCATTTCACAACGCTACTAAGCCACGATGTTCAACTGCCTGACAATGAACACGCACCCCATATAGAGCCTGACTGGGAAGACTTTACGGAAGGGGAGGTTCGAATGGCTATACTAGCGAAGAAAAACGGAAAATCATCAGGTCCTGATGATATTTACTACGAACATCTTAAGCAGGGAATAGAGCACATAGCCCCAAAGCTAACAGCGCTGTTTAATGTATGCTTAGAACAAGGGCACATACCCGAGCAATGGCGCCGAAGCTACCTGCAACCAATTTACAAAAACAAAGGCGACGCCACAGACCCAGCGAATTACTGCGGGATAGCATTAACTAGCGTAGTCTACAAAATATTAACCTCACTAATTGTGACTCGACTATACAGCAAATGTAAAGACCTAATACCAACGGAACAGAATGGGTTCTTGGAAGGTCGCTTAACTGAACGAGCTCTCAGGGAAGTCCTTCGTCACGTGCGGGAACGTTCCAACGACGGACAGATGACCTACGCAGCGTTTGTTGACTTCAAAACTGCTTTTGATAGTGTACCTAGAGACTGCCTTCTGGATATTATGCGACAGCATTTTGGCATCAAAGGTCGAATGTTTAACCTAATGAGAAGCATTCTCACTGCGAACTATATCACAATCAGAAATGGGCCTCACTGTATTGCGCAAGAAGTTAAACAGACAATTGGGCTAGCACAAGGCGACACAGCAAGCCCTTTCTTATTCATCCTTTATGTCACAGGGTTAAGCCAAATACTTCGAAATGCTAAAGCCCCGCATGTATTCTACGCTGACGATCTAATCATAATGGCCAAGTCAAGACCACATCTACAGTTTTACCTGAATGAAATGAGCCAATGGTGCGCACAGTATAAGCTGACAATTAATATATCCAAGGCAAAAGTTCTTCGATTTTCCCGAGGAGGTCGATACGCCAGTCTTGACCACATCATCAGGGTCAATAACCAAAATATTGAATTAGTAAGTCAATTTAGCTATCTCGGAGTAATCTTGACCCCTGGCCTATCTTTTACAAAGCACATAGAGAACAAACGTGCAAAAGCAGTATCGGCCATGACGCTACTCGGAGATCTTACCCAAATTGGCATTAAGACTGGAATGAACCTTTTTAAGATAAAAATAGCTTCGATTATAACTAACTGCCTTCGGGCCATTGCACCAAACTTAACCACCAAACTTAGACAACATTAAGGAGATAGACAAAATAAAAGCAAATTTTGTGAAATATATGCTCGGACTGCCGCGTAGCGCATCGACAACCTTGGCGATAGAACTATGCCAAGAGCGAATCTTTGTGGAAGATCTTATCTTGGACAAATACGTTTTTAGCCCACTCATCGTAGAGCAATATTGCGCATACAGAGAAAAGCGTAATTTGAGCTTTGCCATAGATAATTTCACTGACGGTCCTGCATTCACGACAGACCGTTGGAAGCAGGGAATGCAAGTGAACAGACGGGTACTCTGCAGACTTACCTGGCATGGCTACCACCAATATATATGCCTAAAAGGGTATTGCTTTTAAATTGAAGATTGTGTATGTAAACATTGTGGCACATGTAATATTGACCGATACCACATACTGCAATGCAAGGAAATAGAAGCTGGTTCAATGCATGCAGTAGTGAAAGATGTTATTAGCCGATATGAATTTTAGGTAGCATCTACCAATTTCTGGTGAAATAAACCTGTATATATATATTCCTTATTTAATATTATTTGTTGCACGTCAAACAATGTTACAGTTGTGAAGTCTGAACGTACTATTGCAATTCTTTTAAAGAAATCACTCCACAGCGCCTGAAATAGATGCCGCATTTGCTATGCAAATGACCAAAGACAACGCTCTCCTCACGAAATGACCCTCTCTTCTGTCGCTCATAACCTCTTGAATTTGCTTACTTAATTTTTTGAGGAATACTTCGGTTCCCTTGCTGATTGTTCTAAGTGTCTTCATGGCAATAAGCACAAAAATATCTCTTGTTTCTAGTCCAGCGTATTTATTCCGTTTTCTGGCGTCCGCGTGTTTTGCTACCCACCCGGGCTCAACTGAGGTGTGATGTAAATAGGAAGCCGCGGTTTTGCAGTATATATATATATATATATACTGCAAAACATAATTGTAATATATATATATATATATATATATATATATTACAATTATGTTTATTTCACTCAAATTGATTATAATGTACAGTTCACAATGTTTCTTCATGAAGTTTTATCTTCTTCGTATATATATATATATATATATATATATATATATATATATATATAAACGTGTTTAATAACGTATTTTATTCAAGATTGTGTTATTCTGTTTCTGTTCTGGTGCTGTATTAGTATTTACCGTTGTATTTTATCCTATATCCGACTGCCATTTCTTATTATCTCTCTCTGTCTCTCATTTGCTTCTCGATTTTATTTGTACGCTTGATCCTTGGCCACTATGGTCTACGCTTATCACTGTTTCCAATTTTCTCTCATTCGATTTCTATAATTTCTTCGGCATTTCAGCCACCCACGTCGAAAGAGCACGCGAGCAGTCCACAAACGCGTTTAGCGACACATTCGCGTCGCCAGCCATGATGAGAATGGTGATGATGACGACGACGACGACGGCAATCAGCTGTGATACGTTTACGTACTTCACGGCATTTGATACAAGGGTAGAAATTTCACCCGCGCGACAGAATCGCCGACAGGTACGACTGAATCCCCTTTTTGCGTTCCATGCTGCGTTCCTATTGCGTAGCAGACCTCCTTCGCGCTTCCTCTCCCTCCCTATCACGCTCCCCCCCCCCCCCCTACCACTTTGCCTCTTCACAGAATCGATTTGGAGCGGGTTGTTTTTGTGAGTCCAAGGTGGAAGGTGGGCCGTGGCCATGCATGATTTATTTTGTTGTTCGTCCGTTGTTCACGCCTGGCTGCCATTCGTTCGTGCCAAATTCCACTGTCAGCTGTGGTACCGCTGTAAAGGGATGTGATCATAATGGCGATGATGATGTCCACGGGCAAAGACATACAGCTCTTGCCGGCCGGCGACGAGGGAGGGCCGCGCACAACAACGCCATTGGAAATATTGACCAGATGATGAACACAAATGTGCATAAGTCAAAAAGCCGCCTGCAGCACACTGGTGATATCAGCTGTTGTCATACTGACCACTGACTAATAGACTACACGGTTTGCTGCCTCACAACAACAACAGCTTATCTATAACTGTAGCTTAATATACGTCGCTTGTAAATAGATGACCAAAATTCGTGGCTGATGAAAACAATGATCACGATGGCGACACATCGCTCCGCCCGGTGCTGTTTGTTGTAACAGTTATTGTTGTTGTCATTGCCGGTCTGCCGCTGCTACCGGGATGATTGTTTTTCATGTTGTTGTTCTTGATGTTATTGTCGATGGGGATGTTGCTGCTACTGTTGTTATTATTTAGTTTTTATTTAGTCTTTCATTAGAACGGCGTTATGTATCCTAAAGCTACAAGTATTGCAGTTATTGCCCGGTCTATTTCGACTGTAATTGGAGGCGACCATGACAGCTCAGGCTACCAGACACGGACCTCAAAGTGTTGCATGACAGGACTCTCTGTTCGTACGCAAGCATATGACCCAATCGTGCTATATGTCGTAGAACTTATTCCGGTTCTTAGATTTCGTTCACAATCTATTTCACAGCTGCTGGACACTTGGGACTCTTCTAACGTTAACGACAGCAAAAAAAATGCTGGTCGGGTAGTCTCGAAGGTGATCGTGAACGCCATAGAATATAAAGGTCTCTTGCATAAGTGGCCCTTATGTCTGTCATAGGGGGCCTAAAACATCTGGCTTCTTACTTATCGATCGCACGTGCCGAATGAACTCGATCAAACAGACGTGGTTAGTAGATCGCTAATTAACTAACGCAAAGCGGTACAACGTTAAGGTTTGCGAAAGGTAAATGCGCATTAGAATTAAATAACGTATTTTGTTCTACTGTACTGGTTCTTTTGCAAGCGATTAAGTGCATCGTAACAGGTTCCAAGGCTTCCGATGCTGTTTCTGTCTATCCAAAACAAAGTTAATTGTTCAGGTGTCTCGGGAAGTCGGCAATAAGCGAGACTTTCATTTATCTCATCCGGCGGTAACAGGAGCCTGCTGAGCGTTTACGGCGAATTCCCAGCCTAAACAAGGCACTAGGCTTCAGTTTAAAGCAAACTGATAACAGGTGTCTTGTTCTTACCATAATACTGTTTTCTAAAGCCACAAAAACGCATCATGCAACTCGGTAATGAATGCCGCAAGCAATGCCTATATGCTACTACCGAACTTCCCTTTTCTACGGGTCTTTCGTTCGCACCGCTGCAGTCTTAGCAGCAGGACTTGGCCGTCGACACGAAAGGCGAGGATTCAATTCTGTGGTCGACCAGTCTTCAATTGATTCCCATAAAACAAATGTTGAAATTGGTTTATATGACAACACTAAGCAAATATAAGGCGGACAGATAGCTTTATAAAATATAGACTATTATTTTATTAACCTACATTTGCCATTATCACATTTACTAATGATAAAAGGCACGCCGTTTTAGGTATCGCTGTTTGTTTCGTTAAAGCTTTGACGTTTTTGACAGGCATATGCATACTGTAAACGTAAAATATTTGTAAAGAGGTTCTATTTACTAAGAATACTGATGGAGCTACAATTGTCTCCTGAGAACGTGTGCACTGGGGATATTACTCTATCTCGTATAGAGTGGGTTGGGACCACTTCAGCAGCGTGCCCCGGACGGACGCCGCGTTCCCGCGTTGGACGTCAAGGTCGAGGCGCTGTCTCAAGAAAGCCGCAGATCTCTTGTCTCCGGTTGCGAGGTTCAGCAGCTCGCCAACTCTGTGGAGAAGTTTGCAAGTGAGGTTGCCTGGGCCGCCCAAGGTCTCGAACGCTAGCGGTTAAAACGCATGTGGGTAACCTATTGAGGCGTACTTTACGAGCTTCCTCGTCTCCGCTAGATTACCGGCGTGGCCTGCCGAGATCGCCCCGCCACCGACCATTAAAGGTGCTAATGAGTCGGTGACAGTGGCATCCCAGACAAGCATCTTGCCCCTACTGGAGGGTGTGAGAGTCATCCCATCCGGGCGCTTACCATTGTCGGCGGACAGGCCCTGGGGCTCTAGAATGCAGGGGAATCCACTTGACCGAAGCGCTCGGCCGAAGGTGTCGTTAATGCCGGCATGTAAAGATTTGGGCATTTGTAAAGATAGTTTGATCTTTTTGGCATTTGTAAAGATAGTTAGATCTCGTCCAAATTTTCCGCAAAAATTAAAAACAAACTTGAAAAACATTCAAGCCAAATATTGTCGAAGAATATATCATTTAATATCATTTTTTTTACGACAGATTGTTATAAATTTGTTTCTAATATATACACATATGCACGCGGTATATATTTATGGGTCCAAGGCAAACCTAGCTAAATATGTCGTTCTCCGGCAATAAAACCCTTTAATCCTGGAGAGCACGTGATGACGTGAACGGTGGACAGCGGACCGAACAACAACGATGTAACGTGATGTGTCTTGTTTATTCAGTACGTTTCCTTTCATACATCACGACGTTGTCATGACTTCGGTGCTGAAGATCTGCCAGTAGAATTCGTCTAGCTTGACATCATATGCTCTAATGAATTGTTCGTGAGATGAAGTAGACGGTAGTCGAAACTGTTTGTTTAGCTCTTTAATGAACAAGGGGTAGATTGGACAGTTGAGAGTGCTAGTGTAGACACCCAAAAGCGCTTCAGAAAAACCGTCTTAACTCTGTCCAATTATTTCATGTGAGCAGCAGCAGCGGATAGCTTACCCCAGCAAAGCTGGATACCGTATAATTCTGAAGGTGTATTTTCATCTTAAACGAAGCTAGCGTCGTCTGAATCGATAGGCTCTGAGGCCTCTCCATTGGATGTAGTCGCTAGCAATGTCCTATTATTCAATTCCTACACGGGCACGCTAAACACTTTCCCGCTAGACATCAGGGTTATGACCAAATACGTAAATCTGGTTACATATTACACTACTGTCCAGAAAGACGGAGCGTATCTGATGCAGCAAGGGCCGCTTTGACCGAAACACAACTTGCAAGCGAGATGAGAGCTTGCTGCAGGTAAAATCTGCTACGACTGTACAGTACAAGGTCGCCTGCGCACCGGCGAGTGTCTATCTTTGTCAAACTTTTATCTACGTACATTTTCTGAGGCACCAAATAAGGAGACGATAAAAAGCGATTTAGGTCCAGAACTCCACGTCAAGGGTTACTTTGAGTGAGACACTGGTGAGTGGTGATAACTAATAATTCGGGAAAACAACTGGATTTTATAGAATATTGGCAAAAAGCATCTCCTGCTAAAATACCCCAACATATATATTTAAACGACGGACAAACCAATAGTAGAAAAATAATTTCCAACGGAGTTGTTTGACCTTATGTAGGGCGTTACCCACTTTGCATGTGGGTAAAAAAAAGTTCGTGTATATATATGTTTCGATGGTGGATATTCCATCCGTTTGAATGCCATAAATGTTTGAATAACCCATTAGAAGAAAACTAAACGTCAAAAATTGAGCCTCAAGGCTTATTCCCGGAGGGACACACACACACCGAGGAGAGCCAAAACGCGGTTGGTTGGAAAGGTATTTTGAAATCTAGTCAGCAAAATGACTATCGAACTTTAATTAATTTTAGCCACTTGTTAGATATGTGTGTGTTTAGGTTAATCCATTAGGGTAATAAAATCAGACTATTAGCTAGTACCTAATGTCATCTAAAGCTGTGATTGTATCATACCTAGACGTAACCATACGTGTCGCATTTTTCTATTGGTAGGATACATCGTTTCGTTAGGAATGGGAAGTTTAGTAATAAACACTCAGCGGAGTAGCGCTAACTGTGAAGTCTATTAAGCGTAAATGTGTCCAGAGCCCCCAGTAGTTATATGTCGGTTTGGAGTATCGCATAACAAGATATAAATAATGACTGCAACCGTCACAGAATGTTCAAGCTGTAATCCTCAATGCAGCAACCATTCAACGTGTCTCTCTCTCTCTCTCTCGCACCCCCTCTCTCCCTTTCTGCGGTAAGCAAGAGCTTCAAAGATTTCTTTTGTATTGATGCACATTGCCAAATCTAGACCAACAGCCATATATATATATATACATGATTCAGTATTAGTTACGATACGCAAACTGAACCGAGATCAATGGTACAGCGTATTTGCCAGGCATGACAAAGAAGGATTTATGCTTCAGTTTGCCAGATTACCGACGACCACTGACGGTATTTTCAAGCTTCCCTGTGGTGTGGTGCCGGGGCCCTTCGTCTATTTCAAAGAGGCATTGTTTCGGTAAATTGGTTACATTTGGGAAACGGTCGCTTTGTTCATGAAAGGCAGACAAGCCCAGCAACACGGTTTGCTTTCCAGTGGATCAATAGTATGGCCCAAGTGACAAAAATAACAACGATAGCAACGATGATAACAACAACGACGACAACAACAACAACAATAACGACGACAACAACAACAACAACTACAACAATAGCCGCCACCGCCGACAACGAGCTGCAAGCACCGTCCGACAGCCGATTCAATATTTAGAAGAACTCTGGCGAAATTTAGAATCCTGACAGACGGCAAATCTATATATTATGAACTATTACGCCCACGTGCTTGAAGTAGGGTTCACTCTTTTTCTGTTAGGAAGAAATGATGGAGCTTCAGTCACATCTCGCTCCACGAAAATGCATTCGTGAGGTACTGCTTTAGGGTACGCGTAGACCTCGTCAGTGAACTGGCATGCGAGCACAGACATCAAGTAAGAGCGCTGCAACATTTTGGTGCAGTTGCTAGTTCCTCATGGAGTGCGTGGTTCCTAGCCTCTGGGTAATACGATTACTTTCAGCAAACAGCCTTTTATAGATGGCCATATGGTATCCTGCACCCCTTGCTGTTATCCGAGCGTCGAAGAAAAAGATCTTGCTCGCCGCAAAGGCCCCAGCAGTTTCCAAAGATTCACGTTAGATTATCTCGGAGGCTACCCTCGGACTCGGTGGCAGCTGCAAAGTCCGAAATGTATTGTATAACGCGCGAGATTCTTCTGCGCAAGTAGAAGCGAGTTGTTCACTTTAAGCCAAATCAAAGAATAACGAGGTCCTCGAAATACATTTACTGCCGCAGTCAACTATTTGCAGTGGACATGAAACACATGCACTTACTCAAGCATATCGACGTACAATAACCTTTAGCTGGTACTTGTCAGACAGTCTCGTCATAATAGGCGAATCATGGATTTAACTAGGACACAATACGATATGAGCGGGTAACAAGGGCTTATTTCTTGAGTAATGCAGTCAATCTTGATGAGAATACGTTTAAGTAAAAAAGTATCCTCCTTGCAAAATCATCGTGCACTACGGGATTTCATCGAAATTCTACATGCACCACTTCGCAAATACAGCGCTATTATTAAATATTCGATGCAGCACCGGAGCTCGATAGTGTTAGGCTGATAAATGCTCTAGGGATTAACAGGCAAAAATAACCCAGCTCGACGAAACCATACGGCACGTTGTTTCTGGGCGTTCTCTAGCAGAAAGCATACATAAATTGAGCGTTGGTAGAGCTTTTTCACGTCAACTGTCTGGATCATCTCCCAAGGTCGGTAGAAAAAAACCCCGCCTAAATCAGAACCGATTTAGACGAAGTAGCAACCAAAACATTAGCTTAGCCACGGAAAATACCTGTTCCAATCACATTTTGTAGTACTGTTCTTGTAATGATATTCATGTGGGTTAAATGCTCGGCTGCGTGAAACTAAGCAATAACCGGCAACAGCAAAAGTGCTTGAAGCGCTTCCTAAAGCGACGAAGTTGTGACGACATAAGGCGTCGAAATCCACTGCCCGCCGCACCGTCAGTGGAAATAACTTGGATACCTATTCCCTTTGCTTCATCGCCTTCGCCAACATATCAGCTGACATATGCACACAGTATATAACACGCAGATGCCGCTGCAATCGAATACATTTGCAAAAAGTGCTTTAAAGTGAGCAATTGTTCCTCTTCGTACGATTGGTTTCCACGCTAAAGCCTATTGTGGCTCCTGGCGAGCCACGCAGTGTCTGGTACGAATAAGCGCAACTTGGTTTGATCCGGACGCAACTTCATCACAATACAAGGAACGAACCGGATAACTGCTGCATTGTACACCCCAGTAGTTTAGACAGACACTCTAGAAAAGCGAAAGGAAATTGTATGTCGGAGCTATGTGGATCACACGCATCAACGCGTCACTCGCTTGAGATGTAGCCTTAAATGGATGCCCGACGATGTCAGAGTAGTCAGTATAAGATTCCTGCTTTTCGGGCAGGAATCTTTTTCAGGGATAATAATATATAAGATAACGAATTCGTATGTAACCACTGTTTCACCCTAGTGACCGAAACCATAAATAGGAGTTATAAGCTGCTTGAGAAGCCTGTCAGTTACGCTCCACTCGGCGGCATGTCCGTAGACAGAGGGCTGTTTAGTGACATCGAGTCAGGTGAGAAGCCCATTGACAAAAAAATTAAAAATGGCATTGGTAAATACGGCGAAATTCTTGAAAAACTCTCCCACCAAACTCGCCAAATTTCAACCAGGTGCTTCTACACCTTCTATTTTTATTGTCCAGTTACCTGCGGAGGGAGCGGCGCCAGCAAACCACGTTATCGGAAATCATGCATATAGTAGAGAGTGTCCGTGCACGTTACAACTCTCTTCCGCCATTGGGTACCCACTTTGACGGCAGCAGCAGAAACTGCGACGACAGAAGCAACAGGAACAACAACACTATCATTGGGGCCTGCAACGCAACGACAAATACAGCAACGATACAATATAAATACATTAGTGATATGAAGAAGCAGATGTCACAGCTGCAATATCAGCATAAGCAGACGACCAGGCCGACTAAAACTTACAAATGAAATTAGCAAAGGCAACATTACTCAGACTAGCGATAGCCTGCATAGATAGCAATATAGGCTTACAAAAGGAAGTCGACGTTCACATAGCTAGTTTATGACCTAGGATAGGGTTATATGTTTTAGCATAATAATGGGAGAAAAAAAATCGAGGCTTCTCTCAAAGTCGTATGTTTTTTTGTAAAGAAGTAACCAGAAACGCGGTTGGCACACTCGGATATTAATGCACGAAGCTCGTCTGCAGGTGTGGGCCGGTAGTGTGGGACTCCAAACAATCGGGGAAGGTGCGAATCTACTTGTGGCTAACTTTTTCGCCGAAGTAGATTCGCACCTTTCGCGGCCATTTCAAGCTTACAGGTGCCGGGCAGATCCGCCCCCAGCGTGTTCGGTGTTGGTCCTGTTAAAGGCACGCTACTCCGCTCATACTGGACGCAACAGAATCGTGCTCTGTGGTATCCTCAAGTCCATCGCCGCAATGAACGCACGTGGGGCTGGGAGCCTTCGCGATTCTGAACAGGTAGGACTGGTCCCCGTGACCCGTCGGAACTTAGGTGGTGTGCAGGATTAGTTCTTCCCCGGGTCGACGTAGCCATTCCTTCATGTTTGGTATACGTTTCCGGAGACCGGCGCCTGGAGCACCCTCCTTAAGGCCGTCTCACTCTTCCTGCCATAGGGCAATGCTCCGCTGCCGCTCGTCTTCCCTCTTGAGTGTAGAGTCTTTCCGCAGACGCCGGCGCTCTTTCGCCTTCCTAGGGAACCGTTCCGGCGAGTAGAAGCGCCGCCGCGATGTTCATTGTTCAGTAGGCCATAATCACCCTGAAGGCTCCGTTGAGCCCGGCTAGGCGACTCCGGTTTGTTACGGGTGGTAAGCTAGGCCAGAGACCCGGAATGAGCGACTGACTCGACCACGGATGATGCGTTTTTTAGAGTGCCAAAGCCCAAAGGTGTTAGACATGAGCCGTGCAAAATCATTGGCAATTTTGAGAGCTTTCTCCGTTGCCGGCGCAAGTGATGGGTGCCTCCGGTACCTCGATCAAGGAGCATTCCAGAATATCTTGCCGTGTTTGCGATATTGATCTTTTTCTTATCGAGGCGAAGGTGAATAGCGGAACACTTCCTACGGCTCATCAGAAGAATTGCCTTGCTTTTAGCGGGGCTGAAGCAAACCCTGCTTTTCGCATCTAGTACGCGACGTCGGCGATTGCCTCATTCGTCTCAAGCTGTGTTTCATAGCAGTTGGCTATGTATAAAACCATATAGCACCTCTGCATTTATATTGAAGGTCATTCTTAAGGACTGAATCCGGTCATGTGGGCAGTCGGATACGACTTTAAGACAGTAAAACGGTTTTATTCCTGTAGAAGATCTCGAATATGCCTTTCTACGGAAGGCTGTTAAAAGCGTTGCTGAAGTCAAGTAAAACGGGCACGGGGAGATCGCGTTTCCTGGGTGGAGGCCTACGGGAAAACTCGGCCTTCGATTGAACCCGCTGAATAGCGCTAAATGTCGAGCGCTATATTAGGAGTCGGATAAAGGCCGTTTTCCTCCTGCAAAAGAAGGCGCGCATGAGTTCGAAACCGTTAACTAAAGATTCAAGCAAGCATATTCGGCGGCAGGTTGTAGGGCCCTCCGGGATCATAACGAAATTAGCGGCTTTCTGTTCCGTAGGGAACGAGCTTAGGCGGAACATCTCCGTCGCCGCAGCGGCTACCGCATCCGGATATTTTTTTGTCAGAATCTTGGCTGCAGAAAAGACGTTTTTTGCCTTCCATGTGTCCCTCGTTATAATGTATTTTTATTATAGCTTTTTTTTATCTTAAAACGTACTTAGCATCAAATATAACATTTGGGTTCTTGCGAACGAGTGCACCGTTAGGAATATTAAAAACATTTTAGACATTATAAAGTGTATGCCAACTGCAAGATTTGTTTGCACGCGTAGCAAGAATGCTTAGACATGACTGAGAGTGGGCATGACCAGTATGTTATGAGGTTACTCTGCCGCCAAGTGTTTTTCACGAAAGTAATTAAAATGAGATACCGCTGCACAATGTCTTTGTGGTACCCTTTTATTGTTCCCCATTGTCGGAATAAAAGTCTGACGAATTGAGTTATCACTTTACCTACTAGCGACTTAATCGGCTTGACAAAGAAACAAGAAGCTAAAAAATAGAAAATGGTGTTTATCATTTATTTTCTTATAATGCTAATACACTATTATATATAAATATATATATATATATATATATATATATATATATTTATTTTCTTATAATGCTAGTACACTATTATATATATATATATATAAACTCTCGAATATTTTCTTATTACACATTGTACATGCACACGCCTTTGCGTTTTTGAGATCTCATTTGTACTGGCGTTCTTCATTTGCCATTGCTTACACGGTATATGCAAGACTTTCTCTCGTTGTTGTTGATTTCATGTTTTTTTAAAGAGACTGACTTACGAGGCGGTGGAGTCTTGACCTCCGTCAGGAGTGAGCTGGCATTCTCTAAGGTTGATGTGCCATATTCTAACTGCGTTTGTTGGGACTTCAATCAGCCAGACATAAATTGGGAGGCGCTCAGCGTGCTACTAGTCTCAGACGATAAAACAACAGAAGCCGTACTCGTGAACTTCTGCACCGAGTACGGGCTCCAACAATGTGTTACATAAGCAACACGTGTTTGCAATCAACGCTTCTTCGATACTAGACATCGTCCTTTGCGACGATGATTCGGTAGACGAGGCTGTTTTGTGGCCAGACCACCTGTCCTCCGATCATTGGATGGTGGACTTCTTCATATCTAACTAAAAGCGCTCCAAGCAAATGTCAATAACCAAACTGGATTATATAAAAAGGAATTATAACGCCATGAAACTAAACCTTGATCTCACCAACTAGACCAGATTTATCCAAGATTTACACTGAACGAGTTGACTATGTGCATTTTCTTATATAGCTACATGTGCCACAGCGAACCTGTTGCATATCGTCAATTGACAGACATGTGCGTGAACTCTAAGCGGTTCTTGATCGAGAGACCAATAAGCAAAATATTTGAAAGTCTTAGAATTAACTCAAAAAGTATGCATTCGACAATGGACTTTAGAAGAGAACGCTGTCATTTGAAAGAGCAATGTAAACTCAGTCCACAGAAATGTCCGCAACAGAATCGCAGTTCGAGATTAGCTAACGCCAATTATGTGTCTCCATGATTCGCTTGTTTGCGATGACTATGGGGAAACTGAATTATTTAAAAGACACATTTGCACAAACCTATCTACTGACTTATGGACTACGAGATTCGGCTGTTACGCATGTTCCAGATGGTTATATCGTCGACACCGGCAGTGTGGTGCATTCGCATGCGCCTTGCATTCGGAGGAGAAATATAGATGCACGGGTCCGATCCCCGCCGTTGCACGTTTCTATTTATTGGAGTCCGTCTTATAAAGCAATGAAATAGAAAAATGAAAGCAATTCCGTGGACGTTTAATATTGGTTAAGAGTCAGCCGGAAAAACAGTAGTACAGACTTGGCGGTCGTGAGTAGCGTTGACGTCACATAAGTGACCCTGTTGAGGGGCTTTTAATCTAAGAAAAGTAATACTCTAGACGGCGTGCTGTGAATCGTGTTCAAGCAGCTCATGATCTTGATATTTCACCCCTTATGCTTGATAACTGGTCGGCCGCTTAAATATTCGATAGCTTCAGAGACCTTTCGGATGGCGATAATTAGCTTCGAATTAGTTAAAAATCAGACCCCCATTTCTCTCACCGTTATAGCTAGTAATCCGATAGAAAGTGCAATTTCCATGGCTATATATCTAAACGCTGACAAACAAGGATTGATCACTAAATCACAATTGGCTTGCTGTCTGGGTAGAAGCTGCACACTAGAACTCTTGGATACGTTCTGTTTCCCAACCTATTTGAGAGACTGAGGAAAATGATCGTGGTATTCTCTTTAGTATTAGGAAAAGTCATAGTGAACTGCAGTAAATGATGTGCAACGTCATTCATACAGCTACGCGTCGTGACAAGACTATTTTTTCAAAGTTTGTAGCGACAAAACGAACTCTAAACCATGGAGAGTAACTCGCCTATTCCGTGTGTCATGGTAACCTTGATATCAAGACTTCCTTGATATCAAGGTTTTTGAAAGGTCTGGGTTCCTTCACCATTGGAGCTGCGCACAAAGGGAAAATAATCATCGAATTAATATTTTATTTTTCAGAAAATACATTGCTTGCTGTGAGTAGTTTCTTTCACATCACGGTTCTAAAGGAGGTACAGTATTTTTTATTGCCATAATTTTAGAGATAAGTATTATCGTTTTAAGTAGTCTCCGAAGAGCTAGCCCACTTATCCCAACAAACTATGTCTCAATCTGGATTAAAAAGTGTTAATACAAATCAAAAACTCAAAGCCCTCATCACACTGAAAACATTCCCCTACGCATTGCTCGTTAAGATATTTGTTCTTTTCCTGGGTCTCTCTAAACTTAATTTTCAGAGATCCCGTAATAATGATCAACATCCTTCTTTCTTAACATTGTAGTGTTACGTCCGTTCAACATCATCAAGCGCGTTTTCGCATCTCACCTACGGTGACTCTTCATTGCAATCCCTAGTGCTTATCCTCCGTTCAATTACTTATAATGACGCAGATTAAGCTTGGCATATAAATAACGTTTTTATCATTTATTTATTATTCACCTTTGTTAGCTATAGAGTCAAATATTATACATAAAAACATGGTCACTGAGCCAGCCTGGCCAGTGATTCAACTCTGGGGCACTCCCCGGCATGATATCTCCCACAAGCTCTCCCACACCTGTTACAGATACATTCTTCTGTTGGCTCATGGTACCCTTGAGTTTTACAGAGAACATGGTGGAAGTCGTGCACTGCATAGCGTACTACTACACTGCGGTTAGTGGAATGCAGTACCTTCCACGCATTGTTTGTCATTGCACCCGTACTAAAGAAGTCGGGGTTCACGCCTGGCATTCTCTCCTCTCACTGACAGATAAAGTCCCTGTAGGCCTGCGTTTCCGGCAACCGGAACTGGCGTTGCAGGTCCTCTATGAAGAGCGGGGTACCGGCGAGTAAATAGACCAGACGATTGCGGCACGACGTGTGGAGGCCGAGCACTCGCTTGAGAAAGGCGGGTTTTACTCGATCAAGCCTCGCGAGCTGGGCCACGCTCAAGTTCTCCCAGATAAGCTGTATGCCGTAAGATGCCGTGGGCGCGATCTTAAGGTTGAAAAGTCTTAGCGCCGTGTTGAGGGAGAGAAGCGTGGGTTTCTTCCGACGCCTGCTACGAGGGCTTTTCTGACCCTCTTGGCGATGTGCTCGGTAAACGACGTACCAGAGGTCGGGAGAGAGAGACCAAGATACGGAATGTTATTAACATACTCCAGTGGTGTGGAGTACAGCCGTAGCACATCGCTCGCCGCGAGTCGACCAGCTTTACGAAACTTCATGGCCTTGGTCTTGCCGATGTCGATCTCGAGTCCTACATCCGCCACGTACTGCTCGAGCCTCGCCAAGCTCTGCTGCTCCTCGAATCGGCTTGTTCCATATATCGCGAGATCGTCTGCGTATAGCAGAATGTCTGGGCAGGCGGACTCTCGAGTGCCCACGATGCGTCGCGGAAGATCGTTGAGCAGGATGTAGAACAGCAGCGAACTTAAGTTGTCCCCCTGCGCGACTCCCGTCGTTTGCACAAAGGGGTACAACTCAGCCACCCCATCCTGTATGGTGATCGGGTTTTCCTGCAGGATTGCCCCGATGAGCTGGAGGATGTTGGCAGGCACGCCCGCTTTAGCCAACTTGAAGATAATCTTGTCTCTGGGAGCTCCATCAAAGGCCGAGCAGAAATCCACAAAGACGGCATACAGGAATTGCTTGGCGTGCTTGGACTGCATCACTCCCCGAACCCTGGCCAGCAGTTAACGTTTTTATGACTACGTTATTTTTCATCATCAAGCATCTGCTCCAAGAGATCAAGTACTTGTTTTATGGCAAAGATCTCACACTTTACTCAACTGTTCATTGCCGTGCTGCTCTAACCGTTCTCCGAAAGGCAGTCGCTGAAATTGCCAAGTGGTGTAATCGATAAAAATGTATTGCCAGGTCCGTTTTTTAGCTAAAATATGAAAACCTCAGTTTCCGAGCTGCTGCGCTGTTGCTAAGTAGAACAGAGAGCTCGAAAGCAAACGTTATTAAGCTTGGGGAGGGCAGCAACTACGTGAGTGACATCGTAAATAAACATTCAGGAGCACCATATCCTAAAGTGTCATTCCCTCTCGTAGCAAGTATACGGTATCGTACTGCTAGTACAGTTTGCACGCATTCCTAAGAATCATGTCAACATTCGTACATTTGCGTCAACCAAGTTTTTATCCAATGCTGAGTCTCGTCATCTAGAAGTTTACTATAAGGAGACTTTGCTTTACTGTAGAGACTAGAAATGCACTGCCCGTGAACCGTATGTCTTCTGACGATGATGATACTAAATGCTTTCAATATTTCATTGTTCTGCTCCATTTGGTGCAACGATTACGTTTCTGGCTAATCACATTGTAATGTTTTTACCATTACGAACGTTAACTGCCTTCTAACGAAACGCATTAAAACTCTGGTCGTTTTCAATGAGCATTCTCTGGGCGGACATTCGTTGGCTCTGTGCATACAGAATAAAACAAACGGGTAAAAGCAAAACACACATGTTTTTCCGGCCTTACAGTATCTCGTAGCACCCGAAAAAATTGATGTTCATCGGGTGGACATATCTGCAGACCGACTTTCAATCGATGCCGACATCAACATATTCTAGGTTGACATCTGCATTGAAGTCAATGTATGCATTACATGCTTTGACCATGGCACGACATCGAGGAGCATGTGTCCGGAACGGCAGAATCGCCAGCTGCCGATTTATGAACGGTTTTTAATGGTATACTAACGTGATTTCCTATGTAAGGGAATGTTTTACCTGTTAGTGTATATATACATATATATACATTCAGGCTATTTATCTGTCCGTCGTGTTCTACGTTTACAGTTAGATTAACCAAGATACCATAAATGAACTCCGACTATATATATATATATATTTTTTTTTCTTTTAAATATATTTGAGAAGAAGAAAAATATTACTATTTTATGTATGCATTGAGTACTACATAGCCACTTCGGCAAAATTACTTTAGGGAATTTCGACCAAATGATTCAACCGTGACCTTCCGTGACTATTCTTTAACAACAACAACAACCACAAAAAGCTTACAATGATCGAGGTGAGAGAAAAGAGGAAAGCAGAGAGTGCGAGCCGGAGAGAGGCTAGCTGTCTCGTGTTGAGCCTGCAATGGCGAGGCAAAGTCTACGATGGCATGCTCTGCCTATGCACGTCGCGAGTGACCGGCCAGCAACTTACTTACAACTGGCTTACTGAGTATAAGCTGACTGGAAACTGGTTACTATCAGTTAGTCACTCATTCGCTCACTCACTGCTCATTCCCTCAGTGGTCAGTGACTTGAATCTGACTCTCGTCCAGGTCTGTCTGTGTTGCCTTGCACTTGCTCCGCCATTGATTAACTCACTACTGGTTGACCGTTAAGCGCGATGCGTCCGAACAGACATCGCCATCAATCGCCCACAATCGCTACTTTGCTCTGTCTGCGTCTGGTTGTCGTCGTCGTCGTGGGGCAGAGCAGAGCAACAACACAACGGCACAGTTGTTCGATAGTAGCTCGGTAAACTGCTCATTGTTTGATCGAGATTGGAGGAAGGGGGTGGGGAACATTAGTGCACACCTTCTTGTTCGAACACAAAACTTCCTGTCCTCACAACGACGACCACAATAGTGGCAGAAATGGCTGCAGTAACAACAACAACAACGACGACGACGATGGCAATGGTTATGGTGATGATAATGATAATAATCGTCATAATGCTAATGAAAACAATAGCAGGAAAAATGTATGCTCTTCATAACAAAAAACATTCATAACACCAAAAACAGCAGCCAAGACACGCACGGCATCAAACGAAACAAAAAAAGTCGTCACAAAGGAATGCGACAGCAACACTGAGCACATAATAGTGAAAAAGGCCAAATTACGGCACCCATGGTAGTAATAACATGTATCAATCAATCAATCAGAACGCACCTTTATTTTGTCAAAGGAGGACATGTTACAATATTTACATTATATAAACGGTTACCTTGATTCATAGAACAGTCAAGTTACGTGTGTGCCGACATCTGCGCCATATAGTATAGCAAATACAAAGAGTATAGCAAAAACAATAACAATGTCAACAAGAATATCAATAATGGCTAAATAGTAATAATGGATAAGAATAACAACATCATCAGCAATGGGAAACATTACAGAAACAACGCAATGATTAGTTGAGTGGATCCGAAGACAGCCCGGCTAGCGTTACGATTTAAGCCAGTAGTAATTCAAGCGGAGCCATATGATGAGAAAGACCCGTGCAGATATCAATGATGCTCAGGTAGCGGACTAATTAGAAAGATATGGCAGCAAATGGTGGCGAATCGATCGGTGGCCATGCCAGTTAGCCTATGTCAGCGGAGAGACCGACAGAGCTTACGCGAATCGTATTTTAAAATACTTCAGACAAGTGCCAACAACTTATTTTAACGCTCTGACAACCACATTTTAGACGCTCGTAATGGGCTATGTTGCCTGTGGCACGATATCGTCTAAATGCATCTATCGTCATCGCGTTCTCGTAGGGCTGGACTTTGAGGCTGGACTTGATCATAATCACAGATCGAGTGCCATATATATATATATAGAAAATATTGCGATGATTTATTAATTATTTACAATACGTTTGCACACTCGGCAGTGCTTGCCTTAATAAAAATTGTGGTAAAAAGGTGTCACGCGAAGTTAAGAGTCAGTTGTCCGTGTCCTTGCTTGATGGTAGCCCCCGCTCTTATGGACCCGGTGCGAGCGGTATATCCTCAAGGTTCCTTGCAAAGTTGAAACGGTGAGATCCATAAGATTCCTCTTCGTGACGCCGAGCCCCAAGAGCGTCCTCGCAGATTCGGAGTCCCATACACCACTCATAGTGATAGTGATGAATCCGAATCTGCGAGGTTTTTGCGGGTCGGGGAGCGCCGCTCTTAGGAACTCGACGTCATATGATCTTGTCCTGCCGTGCTTTTGCCAGGTCCCGATTCGGTCCGCAAACCTCGGCATCTAAAACCCAGACGGTAGGTGTTGTTATTACGACGGGCTTTAGACTCGGTGCGCCCGGTCGACGGAATACTCGCTCACGAACCACCTCATGACCCCTTTTGCGGAGAAGACGCGCCACGCGATCACAGACGTCGTCATGTCTCTGTATGGTTTGTTTGTGTGTTGTATCGCACATCTATATATATATATATATATATATATATATATAAGCAAACACAGCAGCCGTAGCCAAACATAGCGTGTTGTACGCGGTTGTTAACAAACACCAAATTAAAGCAAACTTCTAGCGTCGAGGCGAGACTGACATTTTTTGACGGCAAGTGAATCACATTCACTTAACAATAACTATTAAGCAATGAAGAATGTTATTCAAAAGAATAGCAATCATTACTAGTAAAAAGAAACAAAGAAAACAAAGAGACATATCGATAAACAACAGGAACAACAACAAGGCCATTATGGCCAGTAACAACGACAGTAACAATGGCATCCACGAGCAACAGTGCCTCAACAACAACAACTACAACGACGACGAAGACGGCAACAACAATAACGTCAAGAGACGACTTTAAAGTAGCGTCTCGCATAAAAAGAAAAACATGCATCATCAACAACAAAAACAAGAACGATAGCACCAGCAATCGACGGAAACACCAACAGCATCAACAACAACCACAACAATGGTAAAAATAACAGAGTGATTCTCTTTCCCTCGTAGCTATTATTCATGCTCTACTCCCTCACCCTACTGTAGCGTGGCCTTTATAGCATCTATTTTCATTCAAAGGTTGATTTAAAATACCCTTTATTTTCATTCGAATAGACCAACACTATTCCAACAGTATTTCCTAAAATAGAAGAGTAGTATTTCCTAAAATACAAGAGTAGTATTTTTGCGTCCCTTTTGTTATGATCAGATGCGAAGATGCGCCCGAGCATGCTCTAGACAAGACTGCACTGCACCATACGCCAAGCCTTCCGCTTAGAGGACAACAACAACAACAACACCACCACCAACAACAACACCAAAAACACCACCACCACTAACACCACCACCAACAACAACAACATTACTACGGTAGTAACTATGACGGCTGATGTTGCCGTGAGAAAATGTTCGCCACGGAGGAATTACGTGAAACGTGTATGCATGTGTGTATGTGCGTCTCAGTGTCTGTGTTTGTGAGTATTTGTGCAGTTCAAACCGCCACACACATTGTTAAGGTGGAAATTATCGCACCTCAACGGCAGACACAGACGCCATAAATATTAGACGTATAGAGGAAGTCACGTCCGTATTCTCTCGACCGGTGAGCGGTGGATGGAGGGGCTTCATCCGCAACCCACAGCAGTTGAGATGAGCAGCAGCATATTATAAAGGACACTTGAAGGCCACATAGGACAAACGGGAGAAAGACAATGAAGATAAGGATTAGCATTAGGAAACGTAGATGCTCATGTCGGTTTTCTTTGGTTTACGTTGTGAGTGCCGACTGAGACGCAGGGCGTACTACAGATATATATATATATATATATATATATATATATATATATATATATTTATACCTATATATATAAACCATTGAAAAGAGGCGTGGCGTAGGAAATGCTTGCTTGCCAGAAATAGAGAAGACACACACACAGATTTAACACAATACCCTATGGACATTCGAATACGATATAAACGTAGATGCTCTTTACGTATATATATGTATAAATATAATTATATATATATATATATATAGGGTCTACAAAAGAGTCTTTTCAGATTGGCGCTTGCGCGGCTTTCACAGCGCCCGCCCCGGTGCCTAGAGAGGCATAGATCATTAGCTCACTCTTTGTTGTTTTCATGTGAAAAAGTGCGGGGAATCTGCTGGTCTCAATTTTGTAATCTGTTTAGCCGTTTGTCCGTAAAAGTGCTGCAAAATGGAGGTAGAAAAATGCCAAATTCGGGCGATTCTACTCCATGAGTTTAAAAATGGACTGAGTGCAACGCAGGCTCACAAAAAGTTGTTAAAATCGTTTGGAGATGCTTATTGTACAGACAGAATGTGCCAACAGTGGTTTGAGAAGTTCCGAAAGGAAAAAAAACAAGGTTTTATTGTGTATTTGGTGACATGTGGGCGGAATAGTGCACTATGAACGTTTACCGCGTAACCAGACGATTAATACGGCCGTGTACTGTCAACAACTTGAAAAGGTTCACGAAAAATTAAAGCAGTCGTACCCCGCACTAATTTCAAGGAAGGGTGTCCTGTTCCACCGAGACAACGCAAGGCCCCACGTGAGTAGGGATACCCTTTCAAAAATTTCCCAGCTAAAATATGAACTTTTGGAACATCCACCGTATTCCCCCGACTTAGCACCATCTGATTACCACCTATTCAGATCGATGCAAACATTTTTAAGTGGTAAAAAAATGCACTTCTATCGAACACGTGCGTTCTGGGCTGGAAGAATATTGTGATTTTTTTGGAAATTTGGAAGATTATTTAGGAATCGAAAACCTTAAAAATCGTTGGGCAGAGGTTGTATCTTCCGGCGGAGAATATATAGATCAATAAATAAGACCTCCCGTGTCTCCTATATATGTGTTTTCTTTATAGCGCCAAAACCGAAAATACTTTTTTGTAGCCCTAATATATATATATATATATATATATATATATATATATATATATATATATATATATATATATAGGGTGTTGCAGGAATATTTGAAGAGCGACATACAGAATTGGAAAGCTCGTTAAAGCAAATGTTTTTTCCAATGGAACATGGTCTCTGAGAAGTCTTGTTTCGGAGTGAGAGTGAAATTACTACAATTTGTGACACTGGTGTTTTTGCCCGACATAGGAGAACAAAATGTGCTGTTGCGAGACAGCCTATACAGAAACTAAGCACACCTTCGTGTTCGTGATAAAATTCTGCTCCATCTGAAGGATATGCAAGGCCAGTCAGACGACGCGGCATTGGCGCTTAGAAGAGAATTCGCCAAAAATGAAGTTCTTTATTAGCGTTCACGCCAAATACTTCAGAATCATAACCCTACAACCACTCACAGCGCTCAAAACATATTCAGCCAATGCGCAATTCATGGCGATCATTTTGGTACCAAACATATGTCAATGCGAGATGTGGTTGCGGAGTAATTACGATTTTTCGGAGGGCATGTCCAGATTAAGCGCATGTAAAATGACTGTGTGGCGACGTTCTCTACCGCCGACGTGTTGCGCGACAACCGCAGCGCGTCATTTTTCATGCATTTAACCTGGACATGCCCTCCGAAAAATCGTAATTACACCGCAACCACCCTCGCCTTGACATATGTTTGGTATCAAAATGATCGCCATGAACTGCGCATTGGCTGGATATGTCCGTTTTGAGCGCTCTGAGTGGTTGTAGGGTTATGATGCTGAAGTATTTGGCGTAAACGCTAATAAAAAACTTCAGTTTTGGCGAATTCTCTTCTAAGCGACCATGTCGCGTTTTCTGGCCGGCCTTGCATATTCTTCAGATGAAGCAGAATTTCATCACAAATACGAAGGTGTGCTTAGTTTCTGTATAGGAAGATTGGTTGTCTCGCAACAGCACATGTTGTGCTCCTACGTCGGGCAAAAACACCAGTGTCACAAATTGTAGTAATTTCACTCTCACTTCGAAACAAGACTTCTCAGAGACCATGTTCCATTGGAAAAAACATTTGCTTTAACGAGCTCTACAATTCTGTATATCGCTCTCCAAATATTCCTGCAACACCCTGTATATCTATATACATACATAGTGGGTCTAGTTTAAGCACAACTATGTCTTCTAACCTGATAGAAGATAGGCTCGCGCAGCATGGATCACCACTTCTGTGCCACTTCTAGTACCAAATCCCCGCTGACGTTTACCTACTACATCGCCGATTGTCGACGTTATCTTTTAGGAAGTAATCATTGCTGCTATCCTGCGGAGTATAGATGAGCATGCAATATTGCGGGTTGTGCCTTCCTTGATTCAAAGCAAATAACCTCGCCCAAAAAATATAGGCAAGAGATCCGTTGGCGGCTCCCCGGTAATAGAATCTTGATGAATTTGACAAGTGCATTGGCCAGAGCCTCCGCTCTCTTACTTATCGTCCGAGAAAGTAAATCTTGAACAAGCCTGGGTCTGATAAAATCAAGATCCGCAGCACTGTTTCTGGAAAAACTTCTCACTACGCTGTAAATATCGTCCTTTGACGTATGGAAGCTGTTGGCGAGGGCGCTTCAGCAGGAACCGACGGACTTGAGGCGTACTGTTGTCCGTCGGTGCGCAGCGATGCTTGTCACGTAGAACCCCCACATGATCGAGCTCGACATCAAACGTGTCGCACGAACTTATGAGCCTTTCAACGCCCGACAAATCACAACTGGTTATCTTTGCAGTAATCGCTCTCCTCTTCGGGTCTTTAATGGAAGCGTGCCAACTTTTTTGCGTTTCTGATGACCGACTAGCATTGAGTCTGGAACCGTCCTCAAAGGTCCCCAGATTTAAGCGTATGCTGTCCGCCAACAATCGCGAGTCACTCTTAATGTTTGGAAGGCGAGGCACTACAGAAGCAACGATTGTAGAGACAACTACGCCTAACTAATTATATTTATTAGTCCCTACGTTACTGAGGACTTTTAGAAGGCATTCCAGCACAATCATCCTTGCTATCTTGTACATTATACGTATTATCTTCACTAGTTTAGAATCAAACTGAATGAAAGATGATATCTATGTAAGTCGCAGATGTATGGGTTCTGTTACAGACTGTTTCTGGGTTCTCGATCCTGAAAGCATAGAACTCGGCATATTGGAGATTTATATCCAGTTGTAGACGAAGTTGAGGGAACTACCGGATATTGCGACGAGAACTGATGATCTGATATTACAAGTTGATTCTGAGTTTTTTCGCAAGCGGTAGCAAGGCTAACAGGGGCTGTAGAACCAGGTGCATCGTGTATTGCTATCATCGCTTTATGTATTCTTACAATGCATTTTACAACGAGTGCTCTCACAATATTGACACTTCGGTAGTCTATATATATATATATATATATATATATATATATATATTGTATGGCATTTGGCTGAAACGTATGCGAACAAATAGTTCAGTACATTTGCTATCAGAAGCCCCATTGCTTATAGACGACCTTACGAGAAGAATTGGTCTCTCGACAATAGCAGTCTACGTTAAGCTAAAATAGGAAATGTGACTAGACTAGAGTTACATTGGCAGGCGCACCAATTGACACTTGATTGTGCGCAAGTCCATACGCGGGCTCCCTCATGTCGTCTGTCACTCCAATAGCTTTCATAGGCTAAGTGAATCATGCGTCTGCTAACAGTGCAATAATGCCTACCGTAGTTGTTACGCGTTGTACAAAGTTTATTAGAGAACGACGTACTGATGAAGTCTATTTTTCCATTTGTCTCAAAAGTCCAATATAACTTTTTGAATGACTCTATATGCAGACATGCATACGTTACGGAATATTTTTGGCGTGATAGTTTTTGTAGGGACATAAGGAATGTATGTAGAACATACAGATTATACGTGAGGTAAAATCTGCATTACACGTTAGAAACACCACACGTTAGAAATAGTCTATTGTCTCACTTCGAACAGGCACATTTTATAATGTGTGCGTAAACGCACATTTAGTCATTAACCATCTAATGATGAATGACTCCCTGGAATCAAAGAAATTCAACACAAGTAAATACATATCTCAAGCGAGTGCATATCTAAATATGCGCCACACATCGTTGCTAAAAATACCGTGCAGACGAGCATTATTATCTAGAATTACAGCCTATTTATATATATATATATATATATATATATATATATATATATATATATATATATATATATATATGTATATATATATATATATATATTGTGAGTGTATGCGTGGCAAACTGTACATTCCACACATCTTTCTGTGTGTGTCATATGACTTTCCGGATGAAAAATATTCACCGATTGAGAAGACCCACCCTGAAGTCGACAATAGTAGGCAGCGATTAACAGGTGCATTTCGTGCGAATTTCCCACGTTAGCTAACTAGTAGTCGTACCGAACATAGTTGAGTAGCGCCGTTGTTGCAACAGCAATTCACCACGTTACGCAGACGGATAGGGCGTCTTAAATACGAGGGGATAACGAGAGCAACAACGCACAGGGTAGGCGCGCTGACCAGAATTATGATTACGACAATTACACATCTTAACCGTAGATCAGGCAATTGCTGGTCGTTGTTTTCGCTTGTCGCCACTATTGCGGGTATTCTTGGCCACATGTTGGCAATGGCGAACTGCAGCCGCGCTACTATTAAAGAACGTCGACGTTTCTGAGCGTTAACTCAGCTTTCGGATTCTAGTCGTATATCAAACTACATTGGCACTCCCATGCCGTAACAAACCACAGAGGCGTCGATAAGCCGCAATATCACGGATTCTTTTTGCCAGATTCCCCAGCACAGGGAGGTTTTGGCGATTAGTTGTCAAGGACTTGGTCGGCGACTCTGGCACTACAAATTGTAAGTTTTGTCGTAAACCCAGCGCGACACATACCCTTTCGAAGCAGCAGATATTCTTTCTTTCAAATAAGTAGAAGTTTCTCGTCTCGACCAAACTGATCGTGCTTCTCAGCAGTCTGGACGACTTAGTCGTTCAGACAGCAATAGGAACCCTAAACAGAGGCCCCCTATTTAGGTCGTCCTCTTGCAGAAGCTTTAATAGCCTCACCATTGCGAATCTTATGTTGGAGTAGAGCAAATCTTGATGTGTCACAAGTGTTTCAGAGAAGAACATTGTTTTGTATTTCATAGATTCGTGATTCTAAACATCCGAATGGATGCTCTTTGCAATGTAAATGACACATTTAGATGACTTGTTCACCACATCATGACCGGTTATGTTTCTCACATTATTGTTAAGCTTGCTTCGAAGCTTTCAAATTTGCGAGATATTGTCGCTTGACATGCGGTTTTTAACCGCTGTTCTTTCAAACGATAGCTGGGTCTGGCGGCGTAATTGTATTGGCTTGTCTACGCGGAAGGCGAAGTGAACTACACACGACCTCGGAAGATTAAAGGACGACGGCAAGGTCCTCTCACAACGTCCATCTACTAATTTACTGGGTATTTTGTAGAGAACAAAATTAAAGTTCTTAGCCAACTAACTCGTAAGCCAAAATGCTTTACTCTAATCTATTACAATCAAAGGCTTCGACAAAAAACGCTCTTTCTTGGACAAACTGTTTTCAGCATTAACCAGCACCGACGCTTTGCAATTTCCTCTGTTGCCGCTTTCCTCGTTTCTGATCATAAATCCCCAGAGCTACACGATAATGGCTTTACATTCAACTTGCCAATTTGTTTCAATATTTATTGCATTACATTTAAATATTTTTATATAAAAATATAACTTGACAAATTAAAAACATAGATAATAAAAAGCTCGCCATTTTCTGAGCGTCAACGAATGAAAAAAAATATTAATATTTTTTTGTCATCAGGTGAACAAACGTAAAGAACATAATGACAACCAATGCAGGGCTCAAGGTGATATATTGCATATCAAATACACTTATTATACTGTTACACTCGTGTGTATTTTTTATTATATACTACGCTCGTGTGTTAATTCGGTTCTAGAATTGCTACATAACTTAGGCAGGTCTACCATTATTGGCAGCGGTAGAGCTGCGTAGGGACAAACTTTGTTAAAAGACGGCAGGGAGTGAAATACGCAGACGACTGCGCACACGGTCATACCTACATTGGGGCACTGCAAATGATAGAATGGAACCAGTATATTATTATAGCCAGAATCCGTTGATCACTAGTAGATCTGCAAAATGTCGAAAACGTCGGAAAACCGCTATTACCGGTAGGAATTGCCAGACGATAAAAGTACAATCTACCCAGTTCTCTTGAACTTGGCTGTCTTTGTCGTCTTGCACAGTGCTGATGACTACTACCATATTTACTGTGACTACAACGAATGATAGCACAAAAATGTAATCAAGATTATACCAATTGACTCAAAATCGGTTAAATGAGCGATATAATAATAACGGGGAATACAACGGCTTAGCTTGATAATACAAAGCTCACTATTACCGCTAAGTACCCTTTCGGAATTTCATCGCAATCAAACATATGAGAACGTTCAATATCGCAATGTGCACAGAAGTTGCATGCAAAAACCATCTGTGCCAAAAGTGTTTGGCTTCATAGTGATAGTGGTATCCATGTCACGTAACTCGACACATCAAGCGACGATTCTTATAGTAGGCTTGTTTTCATTTGCCCGTGCTAAGGACTAGACCTTCAGTGCAATTTTTGCTAAAAAAAACCCAAGCAAAAATTAATATATAATCGCAAAGCGCCTAAGGGCTAGACGGAAGACGGCTTAGTGTAAGTTTAAAGTCATTTTAAAGTTTACGTCGTGTAGGTTATTTAGTAAGGCTATTGTCCCTAATTTTTCTGTCAGCGTGGTCATCACCTGTAAGATGTCCTCGAATAACACCGTGCTCAGCCGGGATCTTCTCTTTTGTAGCGGCGAATAGTTTATCGACGACAAGTAATGTCACAACCTTAAAAGGAATGCTGGCGAGGTCAATGCCCCTGTAGTCTATTGGGCTCGTGGTGTCCCCGTTTAATGATCAGCTACGGGCGACTTCTTCATCACTTATAATAGATCAAATCCAGACG
Source organism: Dermanyssus gallinae (assembly GCA_003439945.1). Taxonomy (NCBI): domain Eukaryota; kingdom Metazoa; phylum Arthropoda; class Arachnida; order Mesostigmata; family Dermanyssidae; genus Dermanyssus; species Dermanyssus gallinae. Next base: position 93,061 of record QVRM01003498.1, on the reverse strand, counting down.
TAGGTATTTATTGTAAAGGCGCGTTAACACGGGACATATTATGTATATGCTGGCTTTCGAGTGCCCAAAGGTAATCTGGTTTGGCATCTGGTTCGCTTTTTTGTTGTGCTTTAATAAGATTGCTGTCGTAACCTCGTCTACGCTAAGTTTGCTAAGATCTGTCCATTGTAGTGTGAGGCTGACACATAAAAGGTTTCTTTTGCATCTTATTTATTTCACTCATATTGAGTATGCATATAACATAGATAATCATATAGATTATACAATTATATAGTCAGCTGCTCGCGGCATGTTATTCGAGAGAGGCAGTGCAGCGATCTCTTCGCAAGGGCCAGGCAGGCAGACGCATGAAACTTCGTACACGCCTGAGAGCACAGTCGACAGAGGCACTCCGTGTACTCCTCGTGGAAGCTCGTATTCGAACAGACCAGGTGATGATAGCCATGAACTATATATCTGGTATAGACATGGCGATTGTCACATGCAAGACCAGACCAGAGGTGAGAGGCACTGAAAATATCCAGGTCTCCAACCTCTCGTCGGGCTTGTTCAACTTTATTTTCCCATTCTGAGATAAAGCTCTCGAATGGTACTGTACGCGGCGTCTTCAATCTCAATCGAATTATCCCAACAACCGGTGCACAGCCAGACATAAGGTACACAAAGCGGCTCCTTGCCCGCATTGACAGGCAAAGTACACGCTTCATGTACATTGTGAAACACCTTTCAAGCAAACCAAAGTTTGCCCGGGTGAGGTGTTCCCATATTCTGTCAAGACCATACATCAGCGTTGGAACAATCTTGAGGTAGAAAAGTGCCACTGCCGTCGGGACCGACAGTCGCCGGACGTCGCCTACCTCTCCATAAAGAGAGATTAGAGCTGTGCGCACTGTTTCGACGATGTGAGCAGTGAAGGTCGTCCCAGTATAATGAAGCCGAAGCCCCAGATACCGGAAAGAGTTGACGAATTCTAAGGATTGGCCGCCGCAACGTATAACGTCTTTAGCAGCCAATCGACCTCCTCTTCTGAATTTCATAGCCTTGGTCTTCATGGCGTTTATCTCGAGCCCCCTTGAGACAAGGAACACCTCCGCCAGAGAAGTGATGCGCTTGATGGCACCCAGGTCGTGATGGGCGACCACTATGTCATCTGCGTACATCACAACTATGGCCTTCTGGAACTCCCGTCGAATATGATCGACAAAATCGGCAAGCAGTAGAGTGAAGGAGACGCAGCTCAATGGGTCGCCTTGCGGGGTTCCCACATTTTGCCTTACCTGCAACACTTCCTGCTCACCTTGCACCAGTAAGGTGTCCTCATCAAAGAAGCTCGAAATTACGCTCAGAAGAGAGCCACCAACCCCTGCGTATCGGAATGACTTCACCAGGAGATCTCGAGGTGCTTTGTCGAAGGCTTTGACGCAGTCTATAAAGACTGCATACAAATGACCTCCGGGTTTTGCCACAGCTCGCTCTATCTCTGACTGAAGCACATGGATTGCATCACGCGTTCCTCGACCTCTTCGAAAGCCGAATTGCTCCGGTGGAAGGGTCTGGTCGACAACGTACTCGATCCGTTTTATAACCAATTTACAGAAGATCTTCTTCAGCGTCCTTTCAGACGCTATACCGCGGTATAAGTTTGGGTCTCGTCTGTCATCGCCATGCTTGCCCTTAAATAAAAGAGAAAGCCTGGATGTATGCCAGACTCGTGGCATTTGTCCCGTCTTCATGATCTCGTTGAAGAAATCACAAAGATGGTTTGCCAAGAGTGGCTCAGACTGCACCCAGTGTTCATAGTACACCTGGTCTGGTCCCGCACTCTTTCCTCTCGGAAGAGAGTGCAGAACCTGACTTACTTCTTCTACCTCAAAGGGCAGATTCATAGTCTCCTGCTCCAATGTTAGCGGGTGCTCAATCATTGGAGCCAGGCGTACCGTCTCGCAGTTATATAGAAGACCGGTCAGGTGACTCGTTACCTGTTCGTCGCTGAGCAGGTGGTTCGCCCCCCTACGAGGTCGTACAACGTAGGCTGAGGGCTTGCGTTCTGCTCTTTCAAGCAGTCGAATTTCCTCCCGTCTAGCGTATTCACGCTTGTGCTCAAGGCATAGCTTTATATAAGCTTTTCTACTGTTGAAGTAGTCAAGCCTGCGTCTGGCTAGCAGCTGCGGTGATGCCTCTACCCTCGCTTGGCGCAAGAGCTGGAGCACCCCACGGTGGGCGAGATAGCAAGCTTGAGAAAACCACTGTCGTGATTTCCTCTGCCCCGGTCTCTTCCACTTGACTGCACTTCTCATGGTTCTCTCTAGCAGTTCACAGCAAGTATCCACATCACAGCCCACCTCGAGGCTATCAACCTCTAAAAGTGAAAGGTCAACATGCCTCGTGGCAACCAGGTGTGGATCCCCTCGCTGTCTGAACCAAATATCTGGAATATTCGCGACTGCTGACACCGGTAGGTGCTTCCTTGCAGCCACCTCGAGAACATCGAAGCTTTTTACTTCGCCATCGACAAGGTTGTGAAACAGTAGGTCAATGGTGCTGCTTCCGTTATGACTTATATACGTGTGGTCTTCACGTGCATTTGCACATCTCAGACCAAAGTATTCCATCAACTGGAGCAGCACCTCTCCTTTATCGTTAGTAGCCCCACCATCAATTCGGGCATTGAAGTCGCCACCGACGATGGTTGGCATAGACAGGTCGAAACCTGATATACCAGAACTCACCGTGTCAGCGACCTCTGCCGAGTCAAGTTGTGGGGGGAGGTAGAAGACGGCTATGTTCACCCTCATAGACGAGAGGCCTACACAGAAATCGTTCTTCCTCACACATTGCGCCGGCGGTAAACATTTATGTAGGTAGATTGATAATCCACCCACTGGTCTACCACGACCTCCAGCAGGTAGAACTGCCAGCTGGTGGAACCCTCGCATATTATTGATATGCAGTTCCTCCCGCTGGTAGGTCTCCGTAAGGAGTGCAATGTCCACCGACGTAAACATGTCAACTGGCGCTAGGTCTATTGCTCCTCTTAGTCCCTCACAGTTCCAGAGAAGTAGCCGTAGAGACCTAGTAGTCTCCACGTTAGCATCTCTAGATCTGTGCAGTCACTTGCGAAGAGCCGGACCGCCAGGCGCGATAAAGCTTTCCATGACCATTTTCTCGTAGGGAGCACCACCAGCCCAACGACGAAATAGGATACCTTTAGGCCAGAATTCACTCTTGCTGCACTTTGCGTACTCGCCGTCACCCAGCACTACACAGAACACGGCATCATTCCCCTGTGTCCGCATTTTAAATACTGCCTTTACAGAAATGCTCCTGTTAACGAGCCATGTGTGTAGGTTGACAGCTGACGTTTTCGCCGCCAGCCGTGCTACTCTCAGCGCGCTGAACCTGCCTGGCCCAGCAAACACTTCAAGATCTCCTACTCCATCAGCTGCACTGCCTTTCTGCATACGATGCTTTGTTTTGCCGCTCCTCCTCCGTTGGACGGTGACAAATCCATCGTTGTCTTCCTCGTCTTTTCTTTTCTCTGCCGCTGTCTCCGTTGGCGACGTTGCGGCCGCTGCCGCTTCCCTTGCCGTTGGTGTGTTGTCATCCATCGGCTCATTTGCTTCGAGGGTAGTGGCGGTGTTGTTGTTGCCGCCGCCGCTACTGCTACCGCTGCTGTTAAGACCAGCTGCTGTAGCTTGGCACCGTAGAGACTGCTCTTGCCGTTCTCTCCGGTGGCGCTGTCGTAGATCGGCTTTGTTGACACAAGCAGATCTCCGCCTTCCGTCAACCGTGACTTCTTGTTGTTCCGCGCTTTCCGTGTTCCGTTCGTTTTCTTCACGCTAACCTTTTCGTTTAGCGTGGAGTTTAAACACCCCTCGATGGTCTCGGGGTGCGCAAGTTGCTTCAGAGGAGTCGCTTCATTGCCGGCGACTCTTCGCTGGAGCTCCGAGTGTGATGCCCACAGCTTCACTAAATTCCACTGTAGCACACACAAACGTTCCTTCATCAGGACGAAGTTGGGTTCCTCTGATACACAGGAGCCGCACGACACAAACTGTACGTCCTCGGGGGGCACGGGGTCTAGGCACCCCCCGTGAAACACAGTAGAACAGCCATGGTTACAAATAACCAGTTGTTCTCCCGTTTTAAACGGGAGCGAACACTTTGCACATTCGAACATCACGGTAGCAGACGACATAAAAGGTTTCTAAAATGAGCTAGCCAGGCCTCGTCGTTGATATGCAGGTTTAGAGATGCTGGTCTCGACGGGAGTAAAGGGCAAGGTCTTTCTAAACTTTCTTTGATATATTGCATTTTTTGAACCTGTTTGTAGATCTGCTTCTTCGCCTTATTGTATTTCTGATCTTTTCTTTAATTTGAGCGAGCACGTGTTATCATATCGACGCGCTGGTTTTACTTCTACGCATTTTCTGCTTAATTTGTAGACATTCTTTATCGAACCAGGGGTTGTGTCTTTTCCTCCGCCTTAGACCTTGTTTTCACAGCTAAACGAATGGACCATCAAATTGTTTTCTCGATTTTGTTAACCGCGCTAGTACGGTCCGCAAGCTGAAAGGATCGTTCTAGTAAGTAAGCATTGCCCACCTCCTCTTCCTAATTTGGACAATTCAAATCGCCTCCAATTAATAAATGTTTGATATTATTGTTATTCAATAGATTCGTATTTGTGTTATCAACTTACAGTTGTGAAATTTGAACGTCTCGCCTTGATTCAAGCAAGTGCTATTTAGCTGTTCAGCAAAATTTCATACATTTGCCGATCTCACATGCATGACATTTTTAACCGGATTTACGTTTTTCCTCGTCGGACTTTTAATGCAGATAATGTAGAATTTAATCAGGTCAAAGATTATGCATCTTGCTGTGTTGTAAACAAGGTTGACGTATTCTGTGAACCATGCCCCTATACTAATGCCTAATTTGGACCGTCCGCTGGTTTAACTACTAATCCATGAAGCGACTTGTGATGAGGGAAAGTTGTGATGGTAAAAACGATTTTTGATGAGAGAAGTTGTGCTTCCCGTTAAAAAATTATGTCGCTCCGAGACTCTCATTAGCTATCAAGGGACGTTGCTCTGAGACTCTTCAACTTGAAGGTCGCGCCCACCGCTCTTACGGTATCCAGGTAACTTGGCCTTACCTATCAAAGTTAAACTTTAGGGCGCTTAATCAAACCAAGGCCACTTTTCTGAAGAAGGCTCTTCTTTTTCCTCTACACGCAATGCGTAAAGCAACTATCGGTTAATGAAGCTAGGTGACTCCTAACTTCTAACCGGATATTCCGGCGTGTTCGTCTGAAAGATACTCATGTTGACTATAGAAGGGCTCTTTAAAACACTCCAAAAAATAGGCTCTAAGATAATTACTTTTCTAACTTTTACGTTTAACAAGTTGAACTTGTCAGTGCCCATAGGAAAACCACAAGAATTTGCAGGGATTTTACAGGGATCATTTAGGTACCATACTGGTGGTTTCATTCGTTATAGAATCATTGTATGATACCCCGTCCGCCGATCTCGAACTCCCATAGAGTCCGGTGG